>CAUYON010145586.1:0-35455 GCA_963573935.1 Arctocebus calabarensis
TGAAGAGAAACTTCTCTGAAGAAGACAGGTGCACAGCCTACAAACACATGAAAAAATGCTCATTATCCTTAATCATCAGAGAAATGCAAATCAAAATCACTTTGAGATATCATCTAACTCCAGTAAGATTAGCCCCCATCACAAAATCCCAAAACCATAGATGTTGGTGTGGATGTGGAGAAAAGGCAACAATTCTGCACTGCTGATGGGAATGCAAACTAATACATTCCTTTTGGAAAGATGTTTGGAGATCACCTAGGGATCTAAAAATAGACCTGCCATTCGATCCTTCAATTCCTCTACTAGGTACATATCCAGAAGACCAAAAATCACTTTATAACAAAGATATTTGCACCAGAATGTTTATTGTAGCCCAATTCATAATTGCTAACTCATGGAAGAAGCCAAATCACCCCTCAACCCATAAATAGATTAATAAATTGTGGTATATGTACACCATGGAATATTATACAGCCTTAAAAAAGGATGGAGACTTTAACTCTTTCATGTTTACATGAATGGAGCTAGAACATATTCTTCTTAGCAAAGTATCTCAAGATTGGAAGAAAAGGTATCCAATGTATAAACACCCAGACTTTCCTATGAAAGCTATAACCCAACTGTAGACCAAGAAGAAGGGGAAAAAAGAAAGGGAGGGGAGGGGAAGATAGGGAGAGGGAGGGCAATTGGTGGGACCACACCTACAGTGCATTTTACAAGGGTACAAGTTAAATCTACTAAGTGTAGAATACAAATGTCTTAACACAATAACTAAGAAAATGCAGTGAAGGCTATGTTAACCAGTTTGATGGAAGTATTTCAAATTGTATATAAAACCAGCACATTATACCCCATAATTGCATTAATGTACACAGGTATGATTTAATTTTTAAAAAATGGTTAAAATGGTGAATTCTATGTTATGTACATTTTACCACAGTATATATAAAAAAGAAATAATATGCCCACTTGGGAAGAAAAAAAGAACAAGTTATATTCCATATTTTTGTCAACTTCTCAGCAAGCCATTTTCAGGCCTGTTCCATCTGATTTAACAGTGAACTCAATCCAATTAACATTTATTGGATTTCAAAAATGAAAGGCAGTTGACCATGGAAGGTAGGACAAAAACCTCAATCCAGCCCTACATCTCAGAATAAATGGGCCCTTAAAAATGGACAGATTCTGACCAAGCCAACTCTTAAGTGACAAGACAGCTGACTATTTTTTCTTTACTTTTAATGACAGGTAACTTAATAATACTTCTCCCCCCTCTTCTGGTGCCAGCATCTGTATCCAAATGGCTTAAAAAGCTTGTCAATCCGGCTTCAACTTAACTGCTCTTCACCCGGTAAAACAAAAGATCTAAGACAGTGCTGAAAGATTATGCTTCTAAGTCCTACTGATACTCATCAATTATTAATATCAAGAATTTCAAAGCAAGTGTAAAATCTTCAATTTTTTAATTGCCTAAAAATGTTTTGTATATATTCACCATATTACATATATAATCAATACAATATTTTTGAATATTTTCTTTGATAACATACCTCACATTTGCTACTGGATCATGTGTCAGTTCGATAGCAGGTAGAAAGAAATATTTACAAAAAAATGATTTGGAAAAGATCTCTATAATAAATTCACAGGTATCCAAAAATCGAAGTCTATTCCAGTAACTTTTTCCTTGGCCCAGTTCTAGAAACAACAACAACAATTATCAAAAGTTAATTTTTTTCTATATGAAATTACACATGATAAAATTAGACATACAAAATCATAACAAGTTTGTTTGTACCCGCAGTTTGATTAGCAAATATATGAGATAAGAGGAAAAGAAATCATATTATATGCCCCAGATTTGTAGATTCCCAAATTGGATGATACCTCAAAAATCAGCAAGTTTTATCAAACACTGCATTCAATTCCATAAGCATTTTTAACTATTCAATGACTATTGTCTACTATTTTTGAATCACCCACCATGTACTAAGTACTTTATACATATTATCTTGTTTATTCTCAAAAAGCAATCCAAGGTGATGCACACTTATTCCTCCAAAAGATAAGGCTACTGAGATTCAGAGAGGTTAAAAATCACATAGCTGGCAGGTGCAGTGCTAGAATTCAAATACAAATCTAACTTCAAAATCTTTTAATAATCAAATTAGCTATTTCACTCTTGTTTCCTCAAAAATGCTTTGAAGAGAACAGTCATATATAAACTGTATTACTGACAATAATTTAGGTCAACATTCAAAGGTTAATGTTCTTCTTTTTACATAAATGTTCAAAAATAAAGTCCAATACTTAAAGCCAAATAGAATCTTCTTTCGAAATAAAATATTTTAAATGTGAGGCCCTTCCAGTGAAAAATGAAAATTACATTGAGATAGACTACAAAATGACTAAAGTATACCAAGCATAATTTTTCTGACATGGAATTTTATGAAATTGCTCTTAATTTTTTGAAAAGTACTCCATACTTAAAATAGTAAACTCCAATAACCAGCAAATCCCATTATTGCCTATGCTGGATAATAAGAGCTTAATTTAAAAAGTAAGCATTATAGACAAAGAAAGTGTACAATAATTAACAAGTTTACCAAGTATATATATACACGTAAGAACATACATATGTGTGTGGCCTTTAATTAACACTTTAAAGAAAAGTTTTTGCCTTGATTTTAGCTCTTGACAAATTAAAATAAATTTGCATTTATAAATTAACTTAGTTTCTTAAGCTATATAAACTACCAGATTCACCAGATTCACATTCATATGTATCATCAACTCTATTAAAGGGGAAATACCCACATTCTATTAATTATGTTAATATTGAAAACAGGACCATAAAGTAAGTGATTAAATTCATGGATGTTCTATTTATATTTTAGTTCCAAACGCTATTTCATCAGGGTAGAACTTGGGCTTTCAACAGAAGTGTACATTCACTTCACATTTAATTTTTCAAGTGTAGAAATTCATACACTAAAGCTCAGAGCAATCATTCTTTTCATTCATCACACATCTAATCCTGCTAAAAAATATTTCTAAAAAACGAAAATTAGCCTATAAAACTAAAAGCACACAATAGATGTTTACCAACATCAGCATAATAAATGAGATCTAACTAGCTCAACTAGTTTATCTTTTTTGTTTGAAAATAAGAGACAACAGTTACTTACGTTCAATTAATTTTTGAATGACCTCATGTCTCTGTTCCTGTTTACGATTGTAACGTAGAAAAATGCACAGAGTTCGTGAAGCTGCCTTTTGGACAGGTAAGACATTCTTAAAAAAATAAAGAAGACAGTTACACTAGACTAGTATTATTATACTTCCTAAATAATTTGGCCCCACCCAACTGATCTTAAGCTACCAGAGGAATGTTTTACTTCCTCTCAAATCAGTGAATTTGTATCTTTTTGGAAGTGTCTTCACAATCTAATATTACTATCACTCAGGCAAATCAACTAATCTATCATATTACAAAGTTGATTTAATTTGGCACAGAAATGTATAAATCATCCAGATTTTGTTCACCTCATATTAAGTGATATTCTCCTAAAATACACCTCTGCCACTTGTTATTTTAGCCATTCCCTAGACTTATGTCACAATTTCAACAAACATTTGTTAGAACATAACCATGTGTCAGGTACATTACCAAAAATGGTGCCACTTCTAAATTATAAATTGAGAGGCTCATGATAGGTTATACTCTTTTGTATTCTGGCTTAATTCATGTTCTTCAATCTCAATGTCATTCACTGAGATCTCTAGTCCATGGTTCAGATAAAGCTTAGACTCCAAAGGACACAATCACTCTTGCCTGTATTCCAAACCCCTTTAGCCTTTGAGTTTCTTTCACACCATTAGAAAGAACCATAATTCTAAATGAATGTAATCATTTATCTTTACTACGTTAGGGATCAAATTTGTATGAGGGAAAAAAAACCTCTCAACTAGGCATATTGTGTCCAGTATAAACACTCACTATCTAGACTTACATACAAATATTACAATATTCAATTCAGTCTATTATAGCGGGGATCCTTAAAATTCAAGTAGAATAAAACTTCATATTGTTAAGACGGTATTGCCTGCTATCTCCTCTCATGTTATATTTTATGTAAGCTATTGTGTGTAATTTGTATAATGTTTTTAATCTTCTGAACATAAATACAGGATATTGCTATGATTTAGAACAGAAAATTTAAGACATATAACCAAAAACACGATTAGCCTTAAGAAAAATGAATTTCAGATAAAAGGTCAACTAAAAAGCATGTTACTCTTTGATTTCATACATATACTGATAGAATTTCAAATGCCAGTTGTATGAAAATAAATACATTTTGCACCTCATATATAATGGATATTATACTTTGTAGTGTAAGGTAAGTGTTCTTTTGGGACAGAAATCAAAGAATAAATGTAATCAGATCAAAAACACATAAACCCCAGTTTGAAGAGGTTGCAACAATTTGAGCATAAAAATTACAATTAATTAAAATATTATTTAATATTTTTAAGTGAGTCTAAAAGAGAGAGACATACATAACATTAAAAACAAAATTCGTTTGTTACCATTAAAAGTAGCTGCCACAACAACTTCCAGCTCTAAAAATGGATAATTAGAGGGAAAGAATTCGTTTTGTCTTTTACACTAGGAAATGTAGCTCAGAGTAATTAAATAACACATGTGGATGTAGGAAAGTATTTCTTTAAAAAATAGCACCACCAAATATGCAGAAACAATGAAGGAGTTTTTAAAAAATCACACTTTTGCAAGTGCTAATTAAATAACTGATTCAAACAAAAGGATCATCAACAGATGGTCCAACTAATGAGTGAAAGGCTGATGGCAAAATGGATATTTAGAGGGTTGAAGTATCAGCGGCAGATTACAACACAAATCACATGGCTGTCACTACCTGCATGGCCAATCTTAGCTCACTGACAGTAGTACAACCATCCAAGTATGATGTAATACAAAATACACAGCACACTCGTGAAGTATTATTGCCAAATGTTTAACCTAATTCTCAGCAAGCCTTCAAATCTAACCTCCATTTTATAAGAAGTATGGAGAATAGATGAAGAATCAGTCTGACAAAGAGTTGGAATAATCTATAGGAAAACTACTTAGTCTCTTCCACAATTCAATATCATGAGAAAGTAGGGGGCCAGAGGACAGGGAAATCTTCTAAATTAAAAGACACTGAAAAGATGTAACAGCCAAAAGCAAGGTATAGATCTTATATCTATTGGATTATAGTATAGAGTATAGATCTTACACTAGTGGATTCTAAATGGAATAAAACAACTACAAAATATATTTGTGGAATAATGGTATTCATTATATGGTATAATGGGGTTCATTATAATATTTTGCCTTTCTGTACCTTTAAATTTTTTTCATAATGAAAGTAGGAAACACAGGCTTGTGGGTCATTCCTTTACTCCAAACCTTCCCAAGACTTCTCCTGTCTCAGAGAATAGTTCAAGGCCTTATCAGGGCCTTCAGGGACCTGTATGCTGTGGACCCAGTCATCTGTCTAGCCTCAGCTCTCTTCTGACCACTTGCCACACCAGCCTCCTTGCTGTTCCTCACATACCCAAACACATGCTGTATCGTGCATTTGCAGTTACTGTCCCCTTTGCCTGGATCACCTGTCTTTCAGATAGCCTCATGGTTCACTGCCTCTCTGTTCAAGCCTCCACACAAAGTATACTTGGTCCTGACTCCTGTATTCACAATGGCATTCTACTAGCCTCCATTATTTTCTTCTCCTCGACTCTGTTTTATAGTTCTTCACTGCACTTTTCATCCCTGACATACGATTTGTTTGTTTACTGTAAGATATAGATCTTAACTGGACCCTATAAAGATTAAAACAACTGTAAAATACCTTTGGAGGATAATTGATAGAATTTTAATATGATCTGGATATTAAATGATATTAAAGAATAACTGTTAATTCTGTTAAATGCCCCTAATAGAATATAAGTTCTCTTTTGTCCCCTACTATATTCCTGGCACCTAGAATAGAGCTTAGCACATAGTCAGCACCCAATAAGTTTTACTGCATGAATGAACAAATGAACATTCTGACCATTAGGTATAGAACTAAAAATATAAATCTTTCTTTATATGTAGCTTCTGTGAGAATGGAAAACGTGCTATAACAATCATGTATTTCCTTTAAAGTATGGAATTAGCTCCTTACAAGTAAACCAAACATCTTAGGCTTAAAAGTACTTGTGCACGTTGTACATTGTAAATCATTTCTTTTTCCTGATAAGAGAAGCTAAGAATGCAGAATATTTATGTATCCTCAGCTTCCTAAACACAAACATGCCTACTGAGTTAATTAGGTTGAGGCCAGAAATGAAAATTAAACTTGATAGCATCTGTTATCACCACCTGTCAATATATTTATTTATTATTTTATAACTTCTCACTCCCACCACTACTACTTTAGAATGCAAGCTCCACTAGAGCAGGATTCTCTCTGTTTTGTTCAGTCGTATATCCTCGGGTCTTACAACAATGTCTAATACATAGGAGGCACTCAAATAGCTAACTGCTGAATAAAATTAATAAATAAATTTCTGTTTAATTTTGTGTGGAATGCCATATGGGGTACATTCGTGCTATTAAATGTAAAAGTGATAAGCATGCCATCATTGTCATAATCACTTTTTGAGATTGCTACAATACAACCTTTAGTCCCTAGGCTTTCCTTTGATATATGAAATAAATGTATAGGAGTGTTAGTTAACAAAATGTATGCCTACTACTTTTTTTTACTTAAGTTCTAAATAACACCAATAATATAATTTTTTTTTATCTTTGAAGCTGAAATTGATTTTGAGTTTTTTTTTTTTTTTGATTTTGAGTTTTTGAGATGGGTGCTAGAATTTAGCATCTCTTTTTTACTGAGAACAAACAATGAGAATTTAACATACTTTTTTAGCAAATATATGGAACTCTTTCATACTTAAAAAATGATAATGGATGCCACATTAAATGTATAGTGAACTGTGAGATAAATAATGCTCTCTGGAAATTTTTGTGAAAAAGTGGATTAACTTTATGGGGAGGTTTGCGTAGCACCTTTTTTGAGGGATGACTCTTTTTCTTAATTTGACTCCAATTGTAAGGTTATCCATAATAGGACATCCATGTTTTTGGTATAAGCTTCATCTGTTCTGTAGCCACTCCTCAGGTACCATAAAAGAAAAGGTAACCAAACTAATATTAAGATGCCCAAGGCTACTCTTATGATCTATGTACAAATGACTTAATAAAAAAAAAATTAAAAAAAATTACAAATAAAAAAAATAGATGCCCAAGGACTATTTCAGGTATAAGGGATGCCTTGGCAAAATGGCACAGCTAACGTCAAGACACTGAGGATATGGATACTTCAAAGGTGCAAGTCGGGGCAGAAGGTCCTTGTACAGTTAAGACCACTGAGTTTTACCAATCTTCCTCTCAAAGAACTATCTCAAGTTTGAAGCGTGTCTAATTTATACTGTCCCCGGCAGTATATAAGCCAAGGGTAAGTGGAAGTGCCCCATGTTGATCTTCCCTCCAAGAAGGGAGAAGATGCTCAGAGAAAGGACTAGTGGACAAGTAGAGGGAAACTGGAGCTTCCTCCTCCAGACCTGGGAGGACGATGTCCTCCTAGACAGAAATGAATGAACTGGGTTTGCGGTACATTCTGAGAATGTGAAGAATTTGGTAATTCCAACATCAACTGTGAGTTCAAAAGAATAAAATGAAAGCTACGGTGCTCACATTTGTCATCATGATTGTGAACATTCTTTGCAAGAAGCGATAATATATCTGATCACTTGATATGACATGTGGCAGACAAGCGTATTTCTGCAGCAGCTTCTCGTGAGTTCTCCATTTTAAGGAGGCTGCAGCTCGCTGTTCAGCGGCTGTGAGTGCTGGAATCAAATCAGGCAGAGAGGAAAACTAAAAAAGAAACATCAGAAGAGTCAATTATAATTAAATAAACCAATCTCAGCATTCGGTAAAATTATTTAGTCTTATAATATATACACATACCAATACACCTGCTCATTTCAGAATTTAGGAGGCATCTCATTTCTTATAAGGAGGTAATTATCTGGTGAAATCAATCACTTCTTTAGAAACTCCATAAATAAAACGTTTTAAAAGACAGACGAACTTAAGCATTCTTCCTGTCAGACTGGCTACCATAGTAACTCTTCCAACTAAAACAAATTTGTTAACAAGTGTCGACCTTCTAACTTCCTACCTTTTGTCCTTACTATTTGCTATTTTTGGAACAATCATTAATGTTTATTAAAATATGAAAATACAAATGTAAACTCCAAAGGCAAAAAATAAGAATCATAGTAATATATGAACTGTTGATGTAAGAATTATAGAGGAATTTCAAGTAGTTCACACTCCAACGGACTTTTACTGAGCACCTACTATGCGACAAGCACTACTTTAAATACTTTCCATACATTCTTGTCATTGATTCCTCACGAGAACCCTGCAGTGTAGGACAACACTTATAAAGTTCAAAAATGTCTTTGAATGATGGGATTTACCTTATTTTCTTGAACACTGCTCTCTCCACCAGTAGACATAAGTTCCAAGATTTCTGGAAGATGATCTATAAGAGCATCTAGTACCTTTTAATAGAGATATTCATTATCTTATAGGAATTACTAAGTTTTTCTAGATTAGTTAACTCCACATGTCAATTTCTACACAGTGATAGTGTTTTATACCAAACAACATTTTGGGAATTTCTATTCTCTTACTCTGCCAACTTCTTGTTGGAAAGTCTTAGAAACATGACCAACTGCTTATTCAATCTGCCTTTGGAATGAGATTAGTGCACCTAGTGTACCTGTCTTCTACAGAACTAACATGCTCAAAACTGCCTGGCAACTTTTGAAAGGCAGTTTAAATCAGATAATACCCTCAGTAATATCAAAATATTGATGAGTTGAGCTTTGGCAAGCTAGCATTTAGGTGAATGGGAATCTACTGAATATAGTATCAAAATAAAAGTATTTTAAAGGCTTCACCAGTACATACTGGATTGTAAAATACTTCCCAAACAATGCTAAGAGAATATATATATATAATGCGATATATAGTTGTAATTGTACAAAATGAAAACTTTTACATGAAGAAATATAGTAACATTTATATAGAAAAATTTGAAAATATAACAAAATAGTAATAATGATTGGAATTAAAAGTACTCGTTTGTCCACTTATGAACACTTCCTAAATTTTCCTTAATAAACACATGTTCATATACTAAATTTTGAAACTGAATATATTTAAATCCTGGCATTTTTAAAGATCTTCCCAGTATCCAGTCTATCATACAGAGGCACAATGACTTGAAGCCTGTGTGACTAGCCAGGTGAAAGATTTCATGCAATTCCCAAGAAGCAAGGAGGGGGAAAGGCATTGATATTAGGTTATTAAGTAAGAAATGCCCGATTTCCTTAAGTACTATGGTTGACAGCTGATATTTTTAACATTTCACTTTGATACTTGTTTTTATTATTATTATTATTATTGTGACGGTACATCTTCATTCTTTCAAATGCACATTTTGGCTTGGATTCTCTTTGAATTTTTTTTACGGCAGTTTTTATGAAACCATGGTTAAATTATGTTTTAATATGAGTTATTTTTTAACATGAATTCCATCGTAGTACCAATGGAGCACTGACACTGTGAAATATCAAGCTATTTGGGAAAGATGTGGCTAATGAATGCACAGTAAGTTACATCACTGATTTGACAAGTTCTGCTCTGGTGATTTTTATCTTGAAAATGAGCCATGTGGACAACCTGAGACCAACGTGGATAATGCTGAGCTGAAAGTTGTCGTGGGAACAAATCCATCTCAACTTATACGTAAATTAGCAGCAAGGTTTGACATTACTCTTCCAACAATATCAAACCATCTGAAGTAAATCAGCTATGTAAAGAAGCTGGATAAATGGGTTACACATGAATTAAATAAGCATCAGAAGAGAAATCATCTTGAAGTTTGCCTCTCTTTGTTGTCACAAAATAAAGGTGAACTCTTTCTATGCCTTATTATTACATGTGATGAAAAATGTTTTCTTTTTCACAATCACAAGCATTCAGCACAATGGTTGGATAAAGATGAAGTGCTGAAACACAGTCCAAGACCAGATAGTCATCAAGAAATGCTAATGGTGTCTGTTTGGTGGTCTGGTATTATCCACTACAGCTTCCTCCAACCTGGTCAACTGATGACAGTGAATGTCTGCTGCAACCAATGGACAACACAATGAGGATGCTTAAGAATAAGCAGCCAAGGGTGGCACCTGTGCTTAAAGGAGGTGGCGGGTTCAAACCCAGCCCTGGCCAAAAACTGCAAAAGAAAAAAAAAAAAAGAAGAAGAAGCAGACAAAATTGGTCAACAGACACAGGTCAACCCTCTTGCAAGACATCTCTGTCACACAAACAATGCTGCTCAAACTACAGAAGCTGGATTTGGAAACTTTCTGTCACCCATTGTATATACCAGAACTTGTACCAACTGACCATTTCTTCTGGGGTCTGGACCACTTCTTACAAGAAAAAACATTCCATTCCCAACAACCTGTGGAAAATGTCTTTCTAAATTTCATCACCACTCACTCTCCAGGCTTCTTCACTGCTGGTATACACGAGCTACTATTAAGATGGCAAAACCGTGTTGATAGTTTGGGCATATACTTTGATTAATTGTACTGCTTCTTGTTTGAGAATATAATAAACTAAACTTTTGCTTCGAAACCAGACATTTCATATTTAATGACCTAATATATTTGGATTTAACTTAAAAGAAGTAAAAGCCAAAGAGTAAGAAGATTATTACCTCCAGTGATTCGTCTTGTAATAATGTTATTAGTTCTTTATGTATTAAATATACTCCAGAATTCAGAAGTTTAGACACCTAAAATGTAGCAATAAAGTCTCTCAGATTTGAGACTACTACGAATACACAGGTTAAAATAATAATTTTTAAAAACACACCCTTGTTAGATACTTCTTCTAAAAATAAAACAAGGTTGAAACACAAAAATAAAATTAGATTTCCAGAAAAATTAGTTGTATATATAACTAGCTTTTTAGCCTGTTTTATGACATTCTGGAGTGACAGGAGGGTAGGAAAGCATACATATGTAGGGGAGGAAATACAGAAGGATAGGATTTACCAGTGTCATAAGTTCCACATCATAAGCAATAACAACCCCATGGATGCCTCCAGTTCACATTTTAAAGTTTTAGAAGAGCCAACAGGATTTTAAAGGATATCCCAGGCATCACAGTTCAGAACTTCCCAGAGGGCAACTTTTACTAACAGTCTACAGTAAGAGCAAGGTAGCAATAAAGCCTGTGGAGGCAAAATGAGTTTCCTTTTCCCCATCAAAGACTTCAGAAGTCTTTGAGAGAAGTTGGGAGAGTCCAGAATAATCCAGCTCCCCTTATAAACAGTTTTTTTTTCTTCCAAACTCAGAGCTCACAATGGTAGATTCACCAGTTTCTATTTCACTTTGTTTTTTTTTTAAAGAAATATTGGGCCCAAGTAAAGTCCTATTTGAAAGAAGAAAACAGTTCTTGGATAGAGAAAGTGTTTTAAAATCCTTTACTCTAACAGGGTTGTTTTTGATTTGTTGAAAATATTTTCAGAATAGCATTTTTCTGAAAAATGAGAATAAAGTTAAAACACAGTAAAGCCCATGATCAGAATCTAGAATAAACACTTAGAAAAATTTAAATCCACCAGTGAATTTTCATTATTGAAATTTTTAAAAATGAAATAATGATTTATTTCATTATTTAGAAGGAAAATCATCCTTCGTTATATGGAGCAGAACATCATTCTCAGCCTACCTAGATGGTATGAGGATGAGAACATGGAAACTAGCTACCTAGCAAATTTCTAGACTAGTATCAGCAAACTCTCTCTTATCAGTGAATATTTTTGTATACACATATACATTTACATGTTTTTATTTATATGGTGTTATATCATGTCCACTCTAAAACATAAATAAAATTAAATATTGAAGTGATGAGATAAAAATAAACATAAGTATAAAGTCTAATATGTGTATTTAATAAATACTATGTTCTCAAACTCCAATCTTGTGCAAACCTCTCTGGAGACTGCCAATCTAGCAAATACACGTGTACATGGTAACCAAACCTAAAGAATCACTTAATGTATCTTGGATATGAATATCCTGCTTTGCTTTCTACAGCTCTCTGCTCTCTCCCCTCATCCAAAGTAAGATTTTTAGAGGTATGTTTACAAGGATGATATAATTGTGCAAAACTGTTTTAAGTAATGGTACCTTAAAGTGAATATTTCGTAGATTGGTATTATAAATACATGCTTCATTTATACCAGATAGAACATTCTTTTAAAGAAGTAAAGACTGCCATCCAACAGCTAAAAGAATCTTAAGCAACATTTATAATGGTACTATGGATACTCTGCACATTTTCAGCTAATCTAAGGGTGCTTTGACATAACAACGTAATGCAAGGAAGAGGATGAAATATTCTTATTGAGAAGAAGAATTTATTATACCACTTATAAAGAAAGAAAATACTTTATTATGCCACTTAGAGAAATTTTTAATGACAGTTTTGAAGTTGACAAGTTATAGCTTATACATATTTACTGCAACTATAGCATACATGTACTTATTGTGATCAGCCAAGAAACACACTCCAAAGTTCAACTTTATGGGTTAAAAAGTTAATTACATTCGTCATAACAGTTTAAAATCACTTTTGCTCTTATTTTACAGAGAGTCATAATAGCAGAATGTAAAAGCTATGCTCATGAAACACCATTCATTTGCAGTAAAAACAAATAATGTGTCTCAACTTTCCATTTGTTCTCAAGTGATTACGTTTAGGTGCAAAGTTAAGTATGAATACTATAAAGCGTACAAAAGCTGATTTCATTTCCAAATCTGCATCACCCATATCTACCACAATGTCTGGCTTAAGTAAGCATTTGGTATAGATATGCTGAATGAATGAGGTGACAAAGAATAAATGAATATAATGTACTTATGGAAATGATTCAGTAAACATACTATAAAGAGAAGAAAATTATGGAAATTGAAAAATAAGATTTAAGTCTTGAACATATAAGATATAGAGTCTGTAACTTATAATAAATTTATAAGCAGAAGTGTGCAAAATATCAAAAACTCACTTAGTACATATAAAGGTAGAATTAACAACAAATGTAAAGTGGTATCAATTCTTCAGACTTACTTCATAAAAGCAAATAGCAATAGTGTATCTGACTGGTACTTCAGGGTCATGACAAAGGCAGAAGAATGTAGAATAGAGTTCCATGTGGAAGTTTTTAGGATCAACAAAAACAATCATGGCCTGGTGGAGGTGGAAGGGAGGAGATGAGTGGGAAGGAGAGAAAAACATGCATCAATACCTAATATTATAATCAGTGCACTTAAATTGAAATCATGTTCTCTGAATTGTAACTAAGTCAGAGATCATATTTGGATGATCCAAATGCATGCATATAATTCTGATTTATAGAGAGAAACACAAATTTCTCAAATATTTATTCAGTACCTGCTATGTGCACCAGACATAATGTCAAGCAGCGAGCATCAAATATGGTGATATTTTTAATGCTATACGTTCACATATTTTGAGATTATAATCAAAAGGTCAGTAAATATAAATATATTTATTACCGGAAAGTTATAAGCACAATTCTTCCGTACTGAAATATATTTCTTCTCTTGCTCTAGAACTTGGGGTGGAATCTGGTTTTCATTGTGGCCATTTTCTTGTTGCAAACCCAATGTGGAAAGTTTCTTATAAAACTCCAAAAATCTCAAGTGTTGATCTGGAGTAAAAATTCCTAAAACAAATGTAATGCCTATGTTCAACATTTTAATTAAAAGCAAAAATTAAAAAAGAAAATCAAAATATAATAAAAACATAACTGAAACTAAATATTTGAGTAAATGGTTAAAAGAGTTCATAAAAGGAATGAGGAAAGACTATCGCAGAGAAATCTAGCAGGTCATAATGTTTCATTTTATGTAACATTTTGATTTCAAAAGTATGACCTATGTAATGTAGGAATTATGCTGTAGACCTCTAACAAATTATTATACAATAATAACCTTGTGAATATTTATACATATTGCTATTTACTTATAGTAAATATAAATAAAATTGCAGAAAAGATGTTTGTGTCTGCAGAAAGGAAAAAATTGAATCAGAAAGATAGCAAAGTAAATTGAAAATCATGGTTCCACATTCATTAATTATCTCAGGGAGCTAGGAACCCATATTTCTACGAGTCATTTTTTTAAAACAGTCTACTAAATGTCTGCAATCCACATAAAGAAAATGTTTTACAATGCTAGATAGTTATAACTTAATTCTCACATTATTATAGTTAAGCTAAGAACTAAGTATTATGTTCAAATTGCCAAGAGTTATGATATTATTCTACATTCTAATGTGAACTTCTCACACAGCATATTGGTTAATCAACAAATGGTTTTAAGGGTATGTTTAATACGCATCAGTAGTTATCTCAGCTTCTATTATCTTAGACCAACTAATACAGAACATTCAGAAATTTAAAGAGCTATGCTTACTTTATTATGTCATTGTTTTTTCAAATAGGTTCTGTTACTGAAAAAGTATTCCCAAATGTGCTCTAAATTACACTGTCAAAATTCTAAGATCTTATAAGATTTTATGTGCTTAAAGTAGATGTTTTACAAGGGAAGAGCTGAAGTTTAGTGGCTAAGAGAGAAAAAAAGGAAAAAGATATGTACAGTCTTAAAATTCTTAGGCTAGATCATACCATATAGTCCATGGCATAGTTTTCCAAAATGGAAAGATAAAGAAATAAGAATTGATTCATCTGCTTTGAAAGACTTTTCACAAAATGATTTCACTAAAGGAAGTATGGTTTGACTTCTGTCATCTGGAAAAAAAACAAGACAACACATACTTTAGATTTAGTTGCCCACGCTGCACATGTAGAAACTAGTATTTACACACAAACTCTAGAAAGAAAAATTACTAGCTTCACGGTAATAGAAAATATCTGCGATTCGGCGGTTGCCACCGCGCAGGTCGGATTCTTCCAGCTCTCGCACCTCGCTACGTTTCCTCCGTGCCCATGTCTGTCTGACAAACCTGACGTGGCTGAGATTGAGATATTCCGTAAGTCGAAACTGAAGAAGAAGGAGACGCAAGAGAAAAATCCACTGCCTTCCAAAGAAACGATCGAACGGGAGAAGCAAGCAGGTGAGTCTTAATGAGGCGAGCGCCGCCAGTATGCACTGTACATTCCACAAGCACTGCCTTCTGATTTTACTTCTTTTACCTGTTTAACTTTGTAAGATGCAAAGAGGTTGGATCAAGTTTAAGTGACTGTGTTGCCCCTTTCACATTCAAGTATCCAGAACTACTGACTCACATCCAAGTATCCAGAACTACTGACAATGAAGGCCGCGCCTGCCTTTACCATCTGTCTGGCTGGCAGGGAAGGAAAAGAACTTGCATGTTGGTGAAGAAAGAATCAGGGTGGGACGACAATGAAGTCTAAAGTTAAAACGAGGCTGCCAAAACCCAGGGTTTCTTGCAGGCTGTAAAATGCACTTTAATCAGAGGGCCATTTTTTTTTTTTTTTTTGGTTCAAATGATTTTAATTATTGGAATGCACAATTTTTTTAATAATGCAAATAAAAAGTTTTAAACCCCCCCCCAAAAAAGAAAATATCTGAAAGTAATAATGATGGAGGTATGTGGCAAAGAAGGAGAAGAAGGCTGAAATGACAAAATACTTCAATGTTAGGAAGGGCTTTGAACTTCATATATGAGCCCATGGGAATAAACTATAAAGAGTGATTACAAATTAGCTAAGAAGGCTGAGGTTTTGGGTCTGAATAACTAAAAGAATTCTATTTTTTTTTTTTAATTTATTTTTTGTAGAGACAGAGTCTCACTTTATCGCCCTCAGTAGAGTGCGGTGGCGTCACAAAGCTCACAGCAACCTCCAGCTCCTGGGCTTAGGGGATTCTCTTGCCTCAGCCTCCTGAGTAGCTGGGACTATAGGCGCCCGCCACAACGCCTGGCTATTTTTCTGTTTTGCAGTTCAGCCAAGGCAGGGTTCGAATCCGCCACCTTCAGTATGTGGGGCCGGTGCCCTACTCGATGGAATTCTAACACTATTAAAATAAGTAGATAAGTCTACATTTAATAAGTTTCCCCAGTACCCTGCTAAGATGCACTGTAGGTGTGATCCCACCAATTGCCCTCCCTCCATCAAGAAAATGCCATGAAGGCTATCTGTAACAGTACGATCAAAACATTTCTGAATGTATATGAATTGTGCCCTATGATTGCACCAATGTACAGAATTATGATTCAATAAAATTATAAAAAAAAAAAATAAGTAGATGAGTAGCAGACACAGGGAACTTATTCTCTTGTTGGGGATTCATTGAGGGTACAAGAAACCATGTTACACTGATTGCATTTGTTAGGTAAAGTCCCTCTTACAATCGTGTTTAGCCCCCCAAAGGTGTGGCACACACCAAGACCCCACCCCCCTTGCTCCTTCCCTCTCTCTGCTCTTCCTTTCCCCACCCCTCCCTCATTCTTTCTGTCTCTGCTCTCCCCTTCCCTCACCCACACCGTGTCATTAATTGTCATTAATTGTCCATGGGAACTTATTCTCTTTTACATTTTATACAGTGATGTAGGGCTTAAGCCCAGTTTATTATTTCCTTTTTAATTGGAATTAAATTCGCTTATAATATGTTCCATATGTTGAATTTTATGATTTACACTCCTTAGATGACTCTTTTTTTAAAAGTTAATCAATTCCTTGAGTATATTTGCTTAGTTTATAGGTTTCTGACATACAGTATAAGCAATATTCTAGTCTTAATTCTAAATACTCTCCAAATTTCCCATAGTTTACTTAGGTTTTCAGAAATAAATCACTACCTTATGAACAATCTGACAGTACTAAGTAAAATGCTGTAATAGGCTTATCAGTATAACTATTATAACCACTACTATTATCCTCACATTTCAGTGCCAAATCTACTGTTTTTATTAAATGACATTCATTCGACAGAACAAGCATTATAACTAAGTAGAAATAGAAGTATAAGGTTGAATAATAAATGGACTCTTAACTTGAGAAATTCAAACCAGCAAAGAAACCAAACATAGCAAAACATATAAGACGATATGATCACTGTTTTAATAGCAAGTGTGAGGCAGGGATCTCTAAACTTTTTGGTAAATGATCTAGGCTTTGCAGGCTATCTGTCCCAACTATTCAACTATGTCCCTGTAGCACAAAAACAGCCACCAACAATACAAAAACGAATGAGCAAGGCTCTGTTTCAATAAATGTTATTCACAAAAACAGGTGACAGACCACATTTGGCCTATTGGCCATAGTTTGCCAATCCCTGGTAAAGGGATGTGGAAAGATACCAGAAAGGAAGCTATGTTTGAACTGAGCACTAAAGCAGCAGAGCTGGCTAGAAGAAAAAGAGAGGGAAAAGGATAAAAGTTAGAGAAAAATATGCAAAAAGACTAGAAATATGAAAGCATCTGGTATGCTAAGTGGAGCCAAACATGAGTTATAGGAAGAGTAGCAAAGAATGGTAAGTAATAAAGCCCTCAGCACAGGTTAGGCTCAGATCTGTAGTAACAAAGTGTGGGGTAGAGAAGAAGAAAAGGTGTTGAGGATGGAGCCTGGGGGTGTCCCATTATTAGAAACAAAAAGATTCATTCATTTATCATATGTTGCCATTTTCAGTCCTCTGGGTTGTCATATTGCCTAAATGATCATTCTGCAAAAGCCATACATAATTATTGTCCACGTTGTAATAATCTGTAAGAGATAAAATCTGCAAGAGATAATCTGTTCAGATAAAGTGTTGGTAATCCAAGTAAATGTAATCCTACAAACACAATAAATTTCGCACCTAGATACTTGACATTTGCCCCTCCAAATTTCACTCTATCAAAATAGTCAATGTTTACTTATAAACTAATGCATAGCATTAGTCAGGAATCTAGTCATACACTCA
Organism: Arctocebus calabarensis; assembly: GCA_963573935.1. Classification (NCBI taxonomy): domain Eukaryota; kingdom Metazoa; phylum Chordata; class Mammalia; order Primates; family Lorisidae; genus Arctocebus; species Arctocebus calabarensis. Next base: position 18,184 of record CAUYON010145586.1, read on the forward strand.
TTAGAGCAGTTAACTGTTTTCGTGATTTGATTTGTACAACACTAAGAAATACCTCTTTACCCCTTTCCACTCAAATACGCTATCCCAAGTTTCTCAATATCCCATGGTCATAAGATTTCTAGTACTGAAATATTTATTATTAAGGAGGAAAATTTATTATCAAGGAGGAAAAACAAGGTTTTAGTCAAATGTGTCTTAATGTCAATTAGTTGAAAAAGTTAAAGCCATGAAGGCTATGTTAACCACTTTGATGAAAATATTTCAGATTGTATATGAAACCAGCATATTGTACCCCATGAGTGCATCATATACACAGCTATGATCTAATAATTAAAAAAAAAAAGTTAAAGTCAAATTCTCAGCCCTATCCACAAGTCACTTAAATTCTGATGAGAGAAAGAGAGATGGTATATATAGGCAGCATGGAATGCCATGCACTATGGTTTAAATATGGTTTGACCCTACCAGCCATATTTGAAGGGTGTTGAAGGGTGGCTCCAGTGTGGCAATGTTGAAAGGTGGAACCTTTACCACATGGGGCCTAACAGGGTCATGTGGGTCTGGGGGCACCAGTCTTATAGGTAGACTGGTTATATTACTGTTGTACTGGACTCTTGTTCTCAGGAGAATGAATTAGTCCTTATGGGACAAGGTTAGTTCTCTAGAGAGCAGACTGGTGTAAAGCAAGTCAGCCTCTTTTGCTCCCTCTTCCTTATCCACAGCCACTTTCCCTTCCACTTCTCCACCACACTATCATGCGGCCAAAACAAATTTCTTTATAAATTACCCAATCTCAAGTATTCTCTTACAGCAACACAAAACAGACTAAGACACCATAAGTGTAAAAGAGGAAGCAGAGAAGACAACCAAAAGAAAATGAATCATAAAAATAGAGGAAGAGAAAGAGAGGCTTAATATTTATCATAAAACTTAAAATAAGGCCTGGCACTGTAGCTCATGCCTGTAATCCTGGTACTCTGGGAGGCCAAGATGGTCTAGCTCAAGAGTTCTAGACCAGCCTGAGCAAGAGCAAGACCCCATCTCTACTAAAAATATAAAAACTAGCCAGGTGTTGTGGCAGGTGCCTGTAGTCCCAGCTACTCAGGAGGCTAAGGGAGAAGGATCACTGGAGCCCAGGAGTTTAAGGTTGCTGTGAGCTATGATGCCATTGCACTCTATTGGGCAACAAAGTAAGACTCTGCCTAAAAATAATTAATTAATTTAAGTAAATTTTAAAACAACATAAATTCCACATTTACCTTTGCTACTTATTAGTGATTCAAAACATATGGAAAAACATTGTTTTCAAAGCAAAGATGTATCTAAGTGAAGATTTACCTGTGTCAAATATGTCAAGCAGATTAACCAAAGTTTCGAAAGCTGCAAGTCGCACACTGCTGCCTTCATCCCTGGAAAGTTCTATTAATTCAGGGAGCACCACACTTTTTGTTAGTTCTGTCCTGCACAATAAAGTAATAAAATAAATCAGACCAATATATTTATAGCAAGAATTTGCTAGAAACAAGCACGGGGCTATGTGATATAGAAAATATGAAAAATCATAAAGATATTGCTCCTGCTTTCCAGGCTTGCAGTTGGAAAGCAACATATACACATAAGAAACAGTAATTTCTCAATTATTTCAACCAATCCTACTCCTCTCAGTGTAATATGGTTATCTACAGAGGTAACAGAAATTATAATATAGTTTTCCATTTTAAGCAATTTCAGCAAATACTCTGGACTAACTAGAAAAACCCAAATAAAATCTTTTATCTATATTTCAGGAAATAAATTATTTTTCCATTTACCTAAAACATTACATTATAATAACCAATCTCTATATACAAGAACAATATATGATACTAGATGTTCCACCTGAAAGAATAAAACACAATATAAATACTTTTAAGGAATATATAACATTTATAATAGGGAGTATATAATATTTATAATAATCATAAATAGTTCTTATTCAACACTTTAATCTGTTTCTGCTTATTCCTCGTGACAATATAAAACTGCAATGACATAAACACTATGATAAAGGAGAAGCTTATGAAGTGGCCATTTTCTTGGGTATAAGATGGAAGATGGCGTCATTATAATTGACAGAAGATGTTGAAAGAGTATCAGAATAATAGCATCATTAAGAGCTGCAGAAAGGGGCGGCGCCTGTGGCTCAGTGAGTAGGGCACCGGCCCCATATACCAAGGGTGGCAGGTTCAAACCCAGCCCCAGTGTACTGCAAAAAAAAAAAAAAAAGAAAGAAAAAAAAAAAAGAGTTGCAGAAAGCCTAAAAAAAAATCAGGGCAAAGCTCAAAGACTCTTAAGACAAATGCTGTCAAGTAGAACTTTCAGGAATGATGGAAAAGTTTATTATCTGTACTACTCAATAGGGTAACCACATGTGGCTACTAAGCATCTGAAATAAATTCAATATGACTGAAGAGCTGAAGTTTTAATTTTAATTTTATTTAATCTAAATTTAAACACCTACATGTGGCTGGTGGCTACCATATTAGACCGCATGGCTTAAAGACACAAACTTGAGCAATTGGAGAGACAAAAAATGTTTTGAAGAGATTAATCTAGATCACACAGAATCGGACAGCAGCATTACCAATAGTTTATAAGCATTCACCAAATACTGGTCACAGACAGGGCAGGTAAAGGAGAAAAAAAAAAAGAAAATATCCAAATGTATACAAATTAGTTTCATATCAATTTTGCTCAGAATATATTTGTATACTCCCAGATGTCCTTGAATTTATTATCTATGAAAGAAAATAGTTTAAAATAAAGTCTTTCATCTCTGTTTACAGTCAAAAGTCATTTCAATTCAATCTTTCAACAGATTCTTTTTCTAAAATATTTTAAGTCAAGCAAATTAAACTTAATTACCTTAGGGTATTAAAAATGAAAATAATCAAAATTAATCTTTCATCAATTATTTTGGGAGTTCAGATTTTGTTTGATTTTTTTAAAATTTCAATCTCTTTCAAATTTCTAGTTTTAAACATTTATTATTTCCCTTATTTAGTACTTGTTTCTCTGTATTTATCAATAACTATTTATTAGAATGTTTCTTAATGCCGAAGACAGGGAACGTGAATAAATTAAAATCTGTATCTCAACAGTAGTTTCTACGGACGTGTCAGTTTCAACTTACCAATTTATATGAGGGCTTCCTTATTTCCAAGTAGGTTAAAGTCACTAAGAACTACTTTATTAGACATAAAACTGCATTGTTGTATGTTCATTATCAAAATTTAGAAAACATAAAAAATATGAAAGATAAACTAAAAACATTTGTAACGTTCAGAGAAACTCTAGAAGTTTTGATTACTCTATAATCCAAAGCCTTCCAAATTTTCATTTCATTCATATTGTGCACATCATCTTTGGGCTTTAATTTCATTGTTTGTGAAAAACAAGTGACAATACTGTCTATCTAACAGGACATTTGTGAAGATAGTAAGCTCATATACATAAGGTGCTTACCACAGTACCTGTTGTAAGCAGATTGAATAAACATTGTATTTATTCTATTTGCCAATAATTTTATAAATTTTGACATACACATCTAATCACTTAGAACCATTTCTAATAGAACAATATAGAATAAGCCAATAATAAGAATACGCAAAATGTTGATATATATTATAGAACTCACAAAGATTGTAAGTTTATGTTTCTCTCAGCAGTACATGAAGATACTTCCTGCACCTTTGCCAATAATGCAAGATTTCTAATTAACTTTTACAATTTCATTGGCAAAAGTAGTTGACTTGTTTTTGCCAATATCTCACATTGCTGAATAACTGACTACTTAGTTAACTCTCCTGCCAAACTCTAAGCACTTTCAAGAAAGGATATTTTCTTCACTATTACATCATATAATACATTGCTTACCTATAGTAGTTGTTCAATACATATTCATTAAGTGAAATCAACCTCTTTGTATTAATTCAACTAATGGTGCTAGTGGCTAATGTTTATTAGCTACATGTTTGTCTTCTTTATAAAGTTTATGTTCCTTTGCCCAACTGTCACATTCTAAGTTCAAGGGATAATGGCAGACCATATATTATTCAAATATTTGTCCTCTTTCATTAGTTTTTCTTAGTAACTGTATTGAATAATTTTTTTCAGGAAGTACATATAGGCTAAATATTGCCTAAACAAGTATATTTATTAGAATATCTTTCTCCTGACTTCACATGTAAATCCCACACTAGCTAAGGGAGAATTCTAAGTCATGTTCCTTTCCACTAAAAACCTTTCTGATATTTAAGGTTCTAGAACAGAAGTCTGAAAGAAGCTTGATTCTATTACCTTTGCAGAAGCCAGTTTTATCAACCTAGATGTCAGTAATTACAATCTAACCCTTCATGGTGTTATAAGGGGGTAAAATACAGGGTAATGAGCAGGAAGATGTATAAAATGGCAGCTGGCCCAGCTAGACAACCAGGAATTCTAGGGTCTAGCTGTATGATAGAAATTTACCCAGGTGTTGGCTAAGCTTAGGTATCATCTGATAGTAGGCTGTGTGCTCCACCTTAAATACTAATGAAGATGATTCTGAGTTCTATGGTTGGCCAGGACCACAGGACAAGAGCAGCGATTCAAGAAGTTTCTCATTTGTTTGCACCTTTTTCCATTGGCCTCCAAGGAGACTGGGCCTAAAGAAATACTGGCAGCCCAGTCATCTCCAACTCCCTTTTTATAAGACAAAAGTGGCTTCTAGCATTCTTGCTCAGCCCTCAACTACACGTTCCCCCTTGCCAGCAGCCTTTGGGTCTGACAAAAGTCAAAAATGTAGACAGAGGACAAAAACCAATCATCAATCCTATTACATCTGAATCTGAATTACTGTGATGGTTTAGTGTATTCTCTAAAATACAAAAATATTAAAACATAGGTATCTATAAAGTTCATGTGCATTTAAAATAACTGTCTATTTTATGGACACCTGTAGAAAGATCTTAGCTTATTTGATTAATATTGCCTGCTATTTGATGAATTCCTTTAATCTTCAGAGCCAGGCCCTGAAAGAAGTTCTCTTCCACCTTGCTTCTAATTATTGCATCTGGGTCATATGAGATGATCACTTACTTCATCATGAATATCAGCTGTTTGTAAGTTAGGTCACTCTTTCCTTCACAACATCTAGTATCTTGTCTGTTAAAAAATTCATACATTCATCCTTTTCTTCTGAATTCTGAAGAGATAATTCATCTTCTAAGTCACCAACTGACTACAGTTTTCAAGCAGTGCTTAACGGTTTACTATGCTTACTTGAATTTTTTATTCAATTTTTAATTTCCTTTAAAATATTTACTTTTTAACTAGATTTTTTATTTTCTTTTTCCTCAGCAACTTTTTCACTATGTCATATCATCAAATTTTCAATCTCAGTCTATGGTAGAAAGGTTTTCCATAATAGAATTTTGTTGAAACAGGTAGATGTCCTTTAATTTTCTATAGGACTCAATTTCAATTTTTATTTGGTTTTCTTGATTGTTACTAGCTGTAGTGAAGAAAAAACAGGTAAAATAAATCCCCTATTTAAAGTACACTTACTAATGCGTTTTGACAGCTGTGAAACTCCTGGGAAACTGTCATCACAATCAAGATACAGAATGTTTCCAACATTCTCAGAAGATTCCACAATCTGCCTCTGACAAGACCAAACATGGATCTGCTTTTTTTTTTTTTTTTTTTCATGGATCTGCTTTTTCTCATTGTGTCTTAGTTAGCATTTATCATACAGTGTATATTCTTTTGTCTGGCTTACTTCCATTAACATCCTGACTTTGAGATTCATCCATGATGTAATATTGCATGTATCATGATTACTTTTTTTTGACACAGAGCCTTACTTTGTTGTCCTTGGTAGATTGCGATGGTGTCACAGCTCACAGCAACCTCAAACTCTTGGGCTTAAACTATTCTTTTGCCTTACCCTCTCAAGTAGCTGGGACTATAAGGCATGTGTCACAATACCTTGCTATTTATTTATTTATTTATTTTTTTGCCAGGGCTGGGTTTGAACCCGCTACTTCCAGCATATGGGGCTGGCACCCTATTCCTTTGAGCCACAGGCGCCACCCACCATCATTACTTTTTATTGTTAAGTAGTATTTCATTGTATGAACAGAGCACATTTTGTTACTCCATTCACGTGTTGATAGCTATTTGGATTCCACAAATAAAGCTGCTATAAACCTGTGTATACAATGAAATTGTTGGTGTGGACACGTAGCTTCACTTCTCTTAGATAAATACTTGACAGTGGAATAGCTGGGTCACACCGCAGATGGGTGCTTAGCTTTTCAGGAAATGCCAATCAGTTTTCCAAAGCCTTTCCACCATTTTACATCTGCACAGTGTATGGGAGCTGCAATTTACTCCAAGCCTTTATCAACACTTGGTATTGATGAGTTTTTCTGTTTATTCATTGTAGTGTATAGTAGAATTGTATTATTAACTTGTTTATCCCTTTATGATTAATGATACTAAGCATCTTTTCACCTACTTTTTGGCCAATATGTGTTATATCATCTTTCATGACAAGTTTGTTTAAATGTACTGCTAATTTCTTAACTGGGTTGTTTGTAAGAGTTCTGCATTTTTAATTTGGAAGGGTTCTCTATATAGTCTGGGTACAAGTCACTTGTTTGATACATGTACCTGTGTTACAAACTGCTTTTCCATTCTGGGCTTAATTTTTTATTTTAAAAAGTAAAAGTATTTTTATAAAATCTAATTCATCACACTTTAACTTAAAGTCCATGATTTTTAATTAAATATCCTTTTATTAATCAAAAGTGACCAAGATAATCTCCTGTATTTTCCTCAAGGAGTTTTACAGTTTTAACTTTGTATTTAGATCTATAATACATTTCAAATTTGTTTTATATGGAATCAGAAAAAACCTTGAGTATTCAAGACATTACTTGGAAATAAAAACAAAGCAGGGAGGATCACGCTACCAGACCTGAGACTGTACAAGTCCCTTTTAATAAAGGCTGCATTCAAGGAAACAGAAGGCATGTGGTCCAAAGCAGGAAGTTCCCCATCCCATACTCATTTTCCTATTGCAATAGTTGTGTACTATCAACATGTTCATACCTCTCCAATAAAAAGAGAAATTCTAGTAGATAACGGTTTTATGTAAATTTTTTGATTACGATTATGTTTATATTTTCCTACTAAGTGAAAGAATTATCTATATACTTCAGATAATAAGACTGTTTCCTATACTTTATAGCTAAGATTAATATTGTATTTTTGCTAATATTAGTTAAAATTTCCACATTTTTCTTTGTAAACATGGTTTATTAATTTCAGAATGTAAACATGGTTTAGTAATTTCAGAATGGCTTGTATAAATGGAATATTATAGGAGTTGTACTTTAAACATACATATACTCACATCTTAAGTAAACGTAGGCTTGGTACTTAATTGCAAGGTTCACTTAAATGAAAATTCATAAAGCTAATAATACTATCTCCTATGAGCAATACTTACCATTAAGGAAATGAGGATGAATAATAGGAAATAAAATTTATGTAAATTTGAAAAGAATAATGATGTTGATTTAAAAGGAATTAATAAAATAGCAAAGTTCTTTAAATGAACTTAAAACTTTGACAAAATAAGGTTTTTAAATAGAGCTGTTTTGAAAAAATACCCAACATATTTCTAAAACTGAAAATTCATTATGTGTCAGGTTTTTAGATATTACACATTCATGGAGCAGAAGAGGATTACAGTTTTATATATTTAAAATATAATCTCCTACTTTTAATTTGGATCTATGATTTTAAAAAAAGGCTGAGATTTTGAGTAGTTAGTTGCCTTAGTTAAAGTTCATAATCTGGACTTCCAAAGAGTGATCCATAAGTGCTGATGTTTTATAAAATAATTTGATTAATACAATAAGAAATTAATTGGGAATTGCACCCCCAAATTGAAATTATAAAAACACAATATTTACATTTCTTTTGCTTTATCCAAGTATATCCATGGTTATCTATCCTTAGCATATGATAAGGATGAACTGGAACAAAAGTGTGTACATGAGTACAGAGTATGATGTGCCTTAAATAACTAGATCTGCAGCATGCAGTTAGACATACCTGGGGTCAGGAATGCCTTACTTTGCCTCAGAGTCGGCACTTGGACAAGTCTCCCACCTCCTATTCTTCTAGTTCAATTAATACAAATTCTCTTTGTGTTTTTCAATATGGCCCGAGGCATCACAGCTCTTATGTATCTGACATGAGTGAATGACCTCAATTTAATTAATACTATGGCAGCAAAAGTTTGTTTACTGAATGCGCTATCTCTAGAGGTTTTAAGACTAAAGTTTTTTATATCATTTGTTCCCACAGGCCAGCTAAGGCTGATAATTCTCATCCTCATTTTTATTCCAGGTAAGAGAGGGTAACTATGCAAGCCTCACAAGCTAATTGTGATGTTGTGTTTGGTAAGAAGAAGATACTTTATTGTTGTATTCAAAGAATGTGCAGAGTACATGTAAGGATCTAATTTTCCTTGTATTTTTTTAATAATTAGAATGTTTTCATTAAAAAAGGATATTTAAGATAAATACAAAATAAAAACATATTTTGTTTTCACAATGTTATTAATTTGAAATTGTAAAACCTGATTCACAAATATCAGAATTTTCTTTTCTTTTTATTTTTTTATTATTATTAAATCATAGCTGTGTACATTAGTGCAATCAAGGGGTACAATGTGCTGGTTTCATATACAATCTGAACTATTTTCGTTAAACTGATTAACATAGCCTTCATGGCATTTTCTTAGTTATTGTATGAAGACATTTTGTATTCTGCATTTAGTAAGGTTCGCCTGTACCCTTCTGAGATGCACTGTAGGGCTGGCCCCACCAGTTACCCTCCCTCCACCACAAACTCGCCCCTCCTTTACCCTCCCTTGCCCATTTCCCTATATTCTTGTGCTATAGTTGGGCTATAGCTTTCATATGAAAGCTATAAATTAGCTTCATAGTAGGGCTGAGTACATTGGATACTTTTTCTTCCATTCTTGAGATACTTTGCTAAGAAGAATATGTTACAGCTCCATCCATGTAAACATGAAAGAGGCAAAGTCTCCATCTTTCTTTAAGGCTGTGTAATATTAATGATTTTTAAAAAATCACATAATTAATCACCAAGGTTAGCACCCCAAATAGAACAATTACCCCAATATATAAGAAGGTGAAGAAATCCAAATAAAATGCACATAGGACAGAGCTCCTATACCTGGCCATGTTTAAAGTCAAGCGATATTGGGATCCAATAAACAGAAAAACTTACAAGGCCACTACATAAGACCTTTACTTGACCCTCTGTGAGAAAAATCCCTGACATTTAATTGTCTTTGCAAAGTTGCTCTTCATTCAGTGACTCAGGCCATTTTCAGGTCACTCATTCCCGACAGCTTTGTGACAGGTGTTAGCCACAACCACTGAAGCATGTAGAAATTAAGCAGCCACAGAAGACATAAGGAAACCATAACAATTCAAGGCCTCGTACCAGCAGTGTAAAGTTGCCATTAGCCCATTTTTATTATTTTTTAGAATGGCATTTCACTAATGCACATAAACTTGCAAATAGCAAGACAGAATATAAAGACTCATTCCTTTATTTTTTAAAAAAGCTTTTGTGAGCATATTATGGCAAAAATATTTTGGATTAATTTTAAACCATTGATTATTTCAAGGATATAATAGATATTGTGAATTGCCTCTCAAACTTCCGTTTCCTCTTTTTCATTTGATGTCCGCTGCTTTCCTGCATACTCATGAACTTTAAGAAAAGTTGACTTAATCCTCCACAGATAGTAGGAAAAGGATCCACAACTTAGAGATAAAATGACCCAGGACTCATGTCTGATGTCTTTGGTCATCTCTTGTTAGACATTCCTCAGCCCACAAAAAAAATTACATTCTAGAGAAAGAGTAAAGAACCTTATTTAGTGGCAGAAGCAACATCAGAAGAATGAGGATTGGAGGAGGATAGTTGATTATATATAGAAATTTTTCTTTCCAGGTTCACTAGTTGATTATATATAGAAATTTTTCTTTCCAGGTTCACTTGTGGAGATAAGAGTTCAGAAAAGCCAATGGCTGGAACTTTGTGAAGCTGACCTGTTCTGCAAATGGGGATTCAAATTCAGTTGGTTGTATTTTTTTATGTCTTTTCCATAAAACTACATCTGAAGATGGCCTGTGTACAATAATCATTCCACTAGAAGGATTACATTCCTAACAGAGAGTAACTTCATAACAACAGAAAATATTATGAATATTATGTATTTATCTTCTTTTTTTTTTTTTTTTGAGACAGAGCCTCAAGCTGTCACCCTGGATAGAGTTCTGTGGCATCACAGCTCCCAGCAACTTCAAACTTCTAGGCTCAAGTGAGTCTCTTGCCTCTGCCTCCCAAGTAGCTGGGACTACAGGCGCCCACCACAACGCCCAGCCATTTTTTGGTTGCAACCATCACTGTTGTTTGGTGGCCCGGGCTGGATTTGAACCCACCAGCTCAGGTGTACATGGCTGGTGCCTTAGCCCATTGAGCCATAATGAACAAATTCAAGAAAATTAGAAATCTACCATGTATAAGATATTGCTCACTCTACTGGAGATGCAGCAAAGTTTCTAGGGAGTGGGACTTTCATTCTACCTGGGAAACAAAAAAACAATAAAAATGTAAAAATAGCTTTAAGTAAAAATGTTCACAAAAATTAATTAAGCAAATCAGTCACAATTTTGTAATAGAAAATGGTAGGGATCTATAGATGCCCACTCAATAAGATGATCACAAAAGCCGAGGAAGATGTGTTTTAACCGAGAAATAAATGATGAGTAGGTATGCAAATAATGAGAGAAGAACTGTCTTTCTGTCAGGGAGGGCCCCAAGCTCAGAGGCCCTAAGAGGGAAATAATCAGAAGCTGATTTGCGTTATCCGCTTTACATCCTCAGTAACTGGGAAGTATTGAGCATGCATTAGGTACTTATTAAAAATGGTTAAATAAATAATGAAGTCCTTTTTATATTTGGAAAGATGAAACAAGAGAGAGATTTGTTATTTGCCTAGAGTCATGTCCACATGTGAGGAAGTTGAAAGTCATAGCTGATGCACCAAATGCTTGCTTGAATTTTTGCCATAGCTTTTATTCCATAATGTACTGTTAATTAATTTGATTTACCAATATGTTCATAAGTGCACAAAACAGCTGTATTTTATTTATTTTCTCTTAAATATGATGTTTATGTACGTATTTCTAATAAGCAATATGGAACTTAAACTCTAATTGGATGAGAAGGTGGGCACACAGAAAAAGAAGCATTCATGTAGAGTATAAATCTGGACATAGGGAGAGTTCTGTTCAAAAACACTAGGAAAAAATATTTAAGGCATGATGAATATTTCTATGCCTTATATTTTTTTCCAGACACATTTATAATTCCTAATGATGATGGAAAGTATTTAACTTGGAAAATAAGAGAGAAAAAGTTGAAAATTAATTGTGCAAATGTTGATGCTGACAATATTCAGATATATTAAAATATTTTTAGTAATTGTAATTTCGGAAAGTCTGTACCTTCTTCCCCTGTCACTAGCACTCCTCCTGGTAAAGGAGAAATATTTAAAGTACTTGGCGTTAGTTTCTATGTAGAACAATGTGAATAAACAACTTACTGGCAAATAAAGGGAATGTTTCTTATCAAAGAATCTTGCCAGTTATTGCGGGATGTGGTAGTTTCACATTTATTACTATAGCAAAATCTAAAATTAGTCTATGTTCTACCTACCACTCAGTGCATAAATACAAACATCATAGACTATTTTGTACAAACTTGGAAGTGGTGACTTTCTATTTGAAAGAAAACATGCTATACTAGTACAGAAATCTTGCCTTCTTAAATCACCCCATTGTTGTTCTTTTTAAAAATTATTTTATTTATTCTTTTTTTTTTTTACTCTTTGGAATTTATTGAGGATACAAAGAATCAGGTTACAGTGATGGCATTTGTTAGGTAAAGTCCTTATACTTGTGTCCCACCCCCAAGAAGTGTGCCATACACCATGACCCCCATTCTCTTCCTCCTTCCCTGCCCCTCCCTCATTCTCCTACCTTCCCCCTTTTATTAGCTCATCTACTGCCTTCATAGTAAAACTGAGTACATGGGATTCTGTATTGTTGTTCTTAAATAAGTTAAGTACTTTCAACTTGTAACTACTGAAAAACTTGTTGAAATTCATGATGTAAATTACTGCCAAGATTACAACCGCTTAAGTATTTGTTTGATATATAGTTCTAAAAATAATGAAACCTTAAAATTTTCCTCATATAATACCATGTTTTATCTGGAAAAGATATAATCAAGGCTGAAGACCAAATAGTTCATTAATTGGATCTAATGGTCAGGTAAGAGAAATGGAAGAAATCCATTGATGGTTTCTGCCACTGGGCTATAAAATTATGAAAGCAGGCACAATGTCCGTCTTTGTTACAAGTTGCTGATTAATTCACTTAAACTTTCAGAAGCCTTTCCACTTTAATAGACAGTTATTGACCTTTCTTGATAATTGCAAAGGTATATGAGAAACAAAAAATAGAGATTTAAAAGATTTAAGGATACCAATTAAAAAATACAGTTGAATGATTGCATGAAGCCACTGGGGATCAGGGAATGGATAAACATGCTGGCTTTGGATTCAGTTCAACTTGGATTTGAATCTGATTAGTAGTATGACTTTGGGTTATTTAATGTTTCAAATCTCAATTTCCTTTTCAGTAAACTTGGGATAATGATACCTCAATTACATACCTGTTGTGAGGTTGGTCCGAGGTAATATTTGTAAAGACATTGCTTCTCCCTTTGCCCCCTCCTTTTGTCCCCTGCCCTCTTCATCCCCTGCTTCTTCTGTCTCCCTTCCTACCACCACCAGCCACTACTCTACACTGGGAATGGAGAACAGTGAAGAGAGAAATAGATGGAGAAATCCAAAATGACAGTGATACAAAAGGGTGTGTGTGTTTGATGCCTAATTAACTCAGGTTTCCGGGGGATTCATTCTGCTCTGAGGCAGAGGGAGCTTGGGCTGCATCAAGTGCCACACAGCTCTTGTGATTAATCCGCTTAAACAGGTGCCCTGCCCCGCGACCTGGGTTTCTGCTCTTTTAGAACCCAGATGGTCCCTCGGTTCTTAGAAAGAATCCATATTTGTGTGTTTTTACTGTAGTTCCTTCTTAAGTCCATAGTCTCTCCAGAATTAGTCTTAATGTTTTCCTTGCCAGTTCCTCTTCTTGGGTCTTGAGTTTAACCTCTGAACTCTGACAGGAGATGGGAATAATTTTCCTTGATTATTAGCCTCCGTACTGATGATCGTCAAGCCCCAAGAAAGAACAATAACCACATGATGAATTGTGCTGCTCAGCTTACAGTTCTCTTTCTTCCTTTTCATTAGTTTTTTTTTTCTCTTGTTCGTCACAAAGACTAACCCCAATCCCTGCTGTAGAGTAAGAGGCCTCTAAAACACAGGAAACATTTGGCTCTTACTTTAGCAGGAAATCAAACCGTCTGACAAGGACATTCTCACTTCCCTCTTTTCTACCTCTGTTTCTATCCCCTGTAATCCACAAATATTAGTTTCCTGAGGATCTTATAGGAAATTATCACAAATTCAACAGCTTAAAACAGTAGATATTTTTTCTACTGCAGTTCTAGAATGCAGTAGTCTGAAATCAAGGTATCGGAGGGCGATATTGCCTTCCAGGGGATCCATGGCAGTGACCCCTTCTTGCCTCTTCCATCTCCCGGTGGTTTCTTGCTCCTTTGGACCCTGGCCCCCTCACTCCAATCTTTGCCTCTATCTTCAGACTCCCCCCTCCGCTGTGTGACTGTCTTCTGTGTGACAGAAGTCTTCTTCTGTTTTTCTGTCACAAAGATACTTATGATGGCATTTAGGGTTCACCTGGCTAATCCAAGATTATCCCCCCATCTCAAGATCCATAACTTAATCACATCTGCAAAGACTTTTTATGAATGAGGTTCCAAGGAATTTAACATGACTATCTTTGGGGACTATTTTTAAGCATCTTACATCATGTTTTTCTTCTGCCTCAGAGGAAAAGCCACCTCTCCTCCTTGGCCTTTACTCTTCACCTCACTCTGCCTTAGTTTGGTTCTCCTGAAAGGACAGCCTGAGACAAGGACGTCATTATATGGGAGATGGTCTGAGAGAACAGGAGGGACAGACGGAAAGTGAAAGGAAAAGTGGGGAGGAAGGGAGGCCGCCATGAGGTCTCTTTGTTGCGGCACCTACCGTGGCCACTCAATTCTTGGAAAGTACCTGTCACTGTCATTTACTCATTTTGACAATTGAATGGTCTTCTGTCATTAATTTGTAAGAATTCTTCATATGTTTTTGATACAACTACTTTTAAATATTTAAGTATTGAAAAAAATCTTCTCCCACTTTTTTGCTGGCCTTTTCACCCACTACCTAAAAGTCTGGACCAACAAGTTCTGTTTTCAATGGCATTTATTATCCCTCCTATTCAGAATTTTCCTTAAGAAAGTTTCAATATTTGCCCTATAATATTTCCAGAATTTTTATTTTATTTATGTATTTATTTTTTGAGGCAGTCTCACTTTGTCACCCTTGGTAGAGTGCCGTAGTGTCATAGCTCAAAGCAACCTCAAACTCTTGTGCTTAAGTGATTCTCTTGCCTCAGCCTCCCAAGTAACTGGGAATACAGGCACCTCCCACAATGCTCAGCCATGTTATTTTATTTTTTTTAGACATATGATCTTGCTCTAGCTCAGGCTGGTCTTGAACCTGTGAACTCAGGCAATCTACCTGCTTCAGCTTCCCAGAGCACTGGGATTACATACGTGAGCAACTGCACCAAGCCTTCATTTTATTTTAATAAAGAAATTTTAATTTTCTATTTCCTAAAATATTTTCTGTTATGAAAACATTTGTTTTAAAGCATTTTGCCCACCCACATTAATCACCTGCAGGATTTCGTTAGGACCCCTGGCTTTCTGCTACATAAAAATAACATATGGGGTCGTCTCCACCATGGTTTCTTTTCTTGGTATTGTCATAACTAAAGGTTTTCTTCTTTTTTTCCCCTTTGCCAGGCTTTTGAATCATCTGTCTAGAAAAATGGCTTTACTGCATTAGGCCTGCTTATATGTAAGTATTCACTTTCATTTAATTTGGTGCAACTATGAGGCTCCAGTGCCTGGCCAAGGCATGCAGACTGCTGGAGCTCATGAGTTCTAGGCCAGGCTGAGCAAGCGTGAGACTCCATCTATAAAACTACCCATTTGTTGTGGCTGGCGCCTGTAGTCCCAGATCCCTGGAAGGCTGAAGCAAGAGGAACACTGGAACCCAAGAATTTGAGGTTGCTGTGGGCGGTGACACCACAGCACTCTATGGAGGGGGACAAAGTGAGACTCTGCCTCAAATAAAATAATAAATAAAATAAAAATATAAAACAGACAAATCACAATGAACCCAAGGTAGGGTAGATTCAAAAAATAAAAGAAAAAACGAAAGGAAAAAGAAAGTACAAATTTCTAGTACAAGTTCCTAGTACACAGTGTTTCATAGAATGGTACCTGGGATGAAATGAAATTATAATTGAAAATATTTATTTTTTTCTATCTTGGTGGTAGGTTTTACAGCAGAGAGATGGAGGATCCTTTTCTTGGCCAGGGTTTAGAGAGCAATAGAGAAAACAAACAAAAGAGTTTTCCTTAGGGTCTGTGCTGCCTATGGCTATGCCTCTATCTTCACCAGAATTGGTTACAAATAAGGCCCTCTATGCATCAGCATGGCAAATCCCAACAGCTACGAGTCATTGACCATTTGTTAGCAAAAGTCTAGTTTTTTTCTAGTGAGTCCTCTCCCTAAATATTTTTTATGTTCTCTGGAGGCTGTTTTTGCATTCTTGATTCAGGCCTCTTATAGATTAATTGCTGCAAATTGCTGGGAAGACTAAGCTATCAACACGGCGCCTGGGGTTCAAGCAACATACACCTGAACTGGCGGGTTCGAATCTAACCCGGGCCACCAAACAACAATGACGGCTGCAACCAAAAAATGGCTGGGCGTTGGGGCAGGCGCCTGTAGTCCCAGCTACTTGGGAGGCGGAGGCAGGAGACTCGCTTGAGCCCAGGAGTTGAAGGTTGTTGTGAGCTGTGATGCCACAGCACTCTATCCAGGGTGACAGCTTGAGGCTCTGTCTCAAAAAACAAACAAACAAACAAAAAAACCATTGCAATTCCTAACCCCGAAGCCTAACTTGCTTATTCTTTTGTCTCAAGTATTACTACAGTTGGTGGGGATGGATAAGTAATTTAAAGCTCCAGAAGTTGAACAGAAATGTGGATCATTCTATGCCATTTATTCAAGTGTTTCCAACAAATTCATTCTGTAATGTTGTTGAGCTATACTTTTTTTAACCCTGAATGTATCTTTATTAGATTTTCCCCATGCTGGCAGATGTGTTCTACTAAAAATTAGAAGTGATGTATATACACATACGTATGTTTATATTGCCTGGTACAGGAGGCTTTCCAGTATCATTTGGATCCAATTATCCTTTAGCAATCTAAACTGATGCTAAGTCAAGATCCGTCATTAATATTTCCCACTTTTTTTTTTTTTTTTCAGTTTTTGGCCGGGGCTGGGTTCGAACCCTCCACCTTTGGCATATGGGGCCGGCACCCTACTCCTTTGAGCCACGGGTGCTGCCCTATATTTCCCACTTTCATGAAGAAGGTACTTACTCCTTTTAGATAGATATCAGTTTATCCCCAGGGCAAACTGTGGGTTCCCAATACATTATTTTTAACGCGTGAATTAGTTAGTTAGAATTTTTTCAGTGACTTCAATTTCATTTCTTTTTATTTGATCTATGTAGGGATAAACCCAGTCTGTAAAATATTTGTATATTCAGAATGAGATGCTCTAAGCTAAGACCCCACAGATTTTCCTTTGCACATATCCTTTCACTGTTTTTAATTAGTAGGCACAAACAGTCGAATGGGGTTGAATGCGTTGTCTCTTTCATGACCAACATCTGTATGAAACACAAATGTGGTAGGTTTTATAGCAGAGAGATGGAGGATCCTTTTCTTGGATCTTTTAGCCTTCATATGAAAGCTATAGATTAGCTTCATAGTAGGGCTGAGTACATTGGAT
>CAUYON010145587.1:0-22193 GCA_963573935.1 Arctocebus calabarensis
TGACAGTTGCCATGGCAATCTCCTCGTGAGAATACTTCTGGGTGCAGGCATGGCCTGGGGTTACCATGTTGGGCTTCAGCAAGGTGCCTTCCAGGTAGATGTGGTGGTCACTCAGAGCCTTGTAGACAGCGGCCAGCACCTTCTCAGTTACATATTGACAGCGCTTCAAGTCATGGTCCCCATCAGGGAGGATCTCAGGCTCCACGATGGGCACAATGCCATTCTGCTGGCAGATGCTGGCATAATGGACCAGAACATTGGCATTTTCCATGATGGCAAGGGCTGAGGGGGTGTGTTCCCCAATCTTTAGCACACAACGCCACTTGGCAAAGTCAGCTCCGTCCTTCTTATATTGGGCACAGCGCTCAGACAGCCCATCCAGCCCTTGGGTAGTAGTCTCGCCATTTGTTCCTGCCAGGGGTACTACACCCTTGTCTACCTTGATGCCCACAACCCCACCCTTGGATTTGATAACTTGAGGGAAGGGACGCCCATCATCCGCCTTCTGGTAGAGTGTCTCATGGAAGAGGATGACACCCCCGATGCAAGGATTCACACGTTCATCAGCAGTCAGGAGCAGCTGGCGGTAGAAGCGCCGATTCTCCTCTGTGTTCTCAGTGCCGATAGACTGCAGCCTTTTGGCGATACTCCCAGTAGACTCATCTGCAGCCAGGATGCCCTTGCCCGGAGCCACAATGCGGTGAGCGATGTCAGACAGCTCCTTCTTCTGCTCCGGGGTCAGTGCTGGATATGGGTAGGGCATGGTGCTGGTGGTAGTGGGTTCCTGGCACCAGAGAGCTGTGGGTGTGCGGGGTGCCGCGGTGGAGGGCGGCAGGCTGGCGAGCGGACTGAGAGAGCGAACACCACAGTCGTCACCAGCACCCGGTTCTGCTGCGCGTTCCAAGAGGAACACAGCCTACCGAGCTCTGGAGGGGGTGGCGCAGGGGGCGGGCTATATTCTTTATCTTTAGGATGGAGTGTTCTAAGTACGCCTATCAAGCACAATTGTTCAAGGGTCTCATTTAAGTCTCTTGTATCATTGTTTAATTCCATTTAGAGGACCTAGCCAGCTCTATAAGAGGAATGTTAAAGTCCCCTGTTATTATGGTATTATAGGATATCTTATTGCTCAGACTGAGTAAAGTCTGTTTCAAACATCTGGGAGCATTTAAGTTGGGTACATAAATAATTAGAATTGGAATGTCTTCTCGTTGTATTTTTTCCTTGACCAATATGAAGTGACCATCTTTGCCTTTTTTGACTTTAGTTGCTTTAAATCCACATGTATCTGAAAATAAGATTGCAACCTCTCTTTTCTTCTAGATCCTTTTGCCTGAAAAATTGTCTTTCAAACCTTAACTCTGAGCTTTAATTTGTCTTTTGAGACTAAGTGTATTTCCTGCAGACAGTAAATGTATGGCTTGTGTTTTTTAATCCAATCAGCTAATCTATGCCTCTTCATTTGGGGAGTTCAAGCCATTAACTTTTATTGAGATAATTAATAAGTGTAGTAGCATTATATTCATCTTATTTTGTGAAAATCTATTGCTTAGTTTAGTCTTTTGCATCATTGTGGAAGCTAGGTTCTGTCCTTTAATTTCTTGGTGCTTACTTTGCTGGTGGTGCATTGTCCCTCTTAAGTTTTTAAACATACAAGTCAGTATTGTTAATTCTGGTCACCATGGGTTCAGTAGGACTTACTCATCTTGCATAACTGAAATTTTGCACCATTTACTAATCCCTCTTTTCTCCCTCCCCCCAGCCTCTGGAAACCACCATTCTTCTCTTTTCTTCTATGAGTTTGGCTATTTCAGATTTCTGATGTAAGCGAGATCACATAGTATTTGTTCCTTTGTGTCTGGCTTATTTGCACCACAATTCTTAAAGCAGAATTGAACCTACTTAGTTTTTCTCCTATAGTCCTATTCTAGTTCCATTTTACTTTTGCAAATATTTTTATTATAAACATAATTCAGAGAAAGGAAAATTTTATAAAATTATACAGTTAACAAATCATGTACCAACTAAATTTCACAATTAACATTCTGTAATATTTACTTTATCACATTTCTATCCATCTCTCTCCCCCTCCATCAATTTCCCTTTTACCTTTTGATGCATTTCAAAGTCAGCAGGAGGTATCAGTCTATTAAGTCCGCTGTATTACTTCCCCAGTTCTCATACTATCCACATGATGATCAAAGGCCTGAGATCAAATATATAGCAAGTTCTAAACCAAGTTATACAACAAATATCTATTATTGAGTACCTATCATGTGCTATCTAACTTGGGTACAAATAAATGAGCTTCCAGGCCAGAAGAGCAAGATTACCAACACTTCCCAACACAGACATGCTCTCAGTGACCTGAACTTCAAAGCAGGGAAGATACTGAGTTGTCCATTTGTAGCATCATTTGTTCTTTCACAGTTGGTTATAGAAGCTGCAGTCCTCAGCTGCAGACAGTGAAATCTAATGGATCAAACATAATAAGCCTGATGTGTCATTTACTAAAAGCCAGGAAAAATGCAGTGGGTTCCACACCATTGCCTCCATTAAAGTCATGTCTTAGGTTTTTATTTTTTTGGTGCTACAGACATTTTAATGAATTACGGACATTGTGTTTCCAGTAAAAAATTTGTGTTTTTCCTATCATCTCAGGATTCACTGATAAAATCACCTCTTTAATGATATCATCTCCCAAAAGTGAAATAGGTTGTAAAGATAATAAGTATCACTTAAACATTTTAACATATAATATTAAGTAGATAAAGACCCATATAATATTAACAGTGCTATTATATACATCCAATTTTTATCCTCCCCTTAATTCAGTTATGTATATAAGGTAATCATAGGTGTCATCCTCACCATTCCACAGATGAGAGAATAGAATGTCAGAGAAAAGAAGCCTTATAGGTAATATAATAAGTTATAGACCTGGAGTTCAAACCCAGGCTTCTAGCTCCGAATCCCATAATTCGCTTTCTGCACTTGATGTAAGAATAAAGTGAAATAGCATTTGGGTCAACATTTCAGCATTTTGTTGAATATGTAGCTTTGGCAGATTAACTCAAAATGTTACTATGTGTTGCATTCAACATGTATTGTGTGTGTGTGCAGATCTATGTGTGAATGTGCGTACACAGACACACAGAACATACAGAGAGAGGGAGAAATTATTTAGGTTTTTGCTTGTGACAAGTTTTGTGCTAGGGGATTTTCAAATGTATTCTTATTTAAAGTTCACAGAACTGTTGCAAGGCAAGTTATTAGTACCCCTAATGTAAGAATAAAAACTGAGGCTCAAGGCAGTTAGTTGCTGTGTCCAGGGTAGGTGAAAACCAGGGATTATCTGCCTATAAAGTTTGTGTTCTTGAGCATGACATTATAATAAATGGAATAATTTAAAACACCA
Source organism: Arctocebus calabarensis (assembly GCA_963573935.1). Lineage (NCBI taxonomy): Eukaryota > Metazoa > Chordata > Mammalia > Primates > Lorisidae > Arctocebus > Arctocebus calabarensis. The sequence goes on from CAUYON010145587.1 coordinate 3,419, forward strand.
TTTAAAAAACTTACATAAGTATTATTAGATTTGTATACCCTTTGCCAAAATAGTATGTGTTCAATTCCATTTTTAGAACAGGCAGTTATTTGTCTATGTATAGTCCATCTTTCCTTCATTTATTGATGTCAGGAAGATGCTCCAAGCTGAGCATGCTGTGATGAATGTGATCCAAGTGGTCTCAGACCCTAAGGAGCTTAAAGTTTCATGAGGAACATTAGCAATTTAAAAAAATTAAAAAAACCTAAATTTCTCTCCGGGTACAGTCTTTTTCATATTAGGTATTAGAAAAACTCTATATTTTCAAGTACTCTGGTCCCAATTGTGGAGTCACTGTAGATTAGTTTCTCTTAAATCTAAATACAGTTTGTCAATAAATCCTCCCAGCTCCACTTACAAACATTATTGCCCAGAATCCACTTATTTCTGATTCCACTGCTACTACCCTAGTCCACATCATAGTAGTCTCTGAACCAGATTACTACAACATTCTCATACCAGGTTCCACTCCTCCTTCCCTGTACAACACAGTAATCAGAAGAATCCTATTAACAACTTAAGTCAGATCATTCTATTTATCTGCTCAAAGCTTTGGTGGCTACCAATTTCTCCCAGTATAAAAGCCAAAGTCTTCTATCCAGTTAAAATATGGATAAAAGATCTGAATGTATATTTCTCCAAGGAAAAGATTAAAATGTCTACTAAGTACACAAAAAGTTGTTCAACATGAACAATCCCTAAAAGAAAACTCTACCCTTTATAAATCACTCCCCATTTTTCACCAACCTTCCTAGGCCTGTCTCTATGTTCTATAATTGATTTTTCTAAATTGATTTTTATCATGGATATACAACTCTGAATATACTGTTATAAAACCCATTGAACTATACACTTAAAATGGGCTAATGGGGAGCAAAGTCCTTAAAATGGCTCCTGGGACATATGTCCTCTGGTTCCTGCCCCCCCTCTGATGTACATTTTTGCTCTCCTGTTCACTCAACAACAGCCACATTAGGCCTTCCTGTCCTTCCTCAGATATATCACTCATTCTTCAGCCATGGGACTGAGACATTGGCTGTTCTCAACCTCTAGAATATGCCTGACTTACTGACATATCTCCCCCTTCCACTTCCTTTGAATCTTTGCTCAAATGCATCATGTAAATTGGGCCTAGATTTCAACACTCTCTCAGCCTCCAAATTCCCTTTTGTCCTGCTCTGTTTCTTCCCCAGATAATTATCTTTTTGCAGGAAAGTCTTTGGATGCTCACCCATACCTGGTTTTTCTTTCCTTTCAAGCATACTGAAGAATTAATCTTCCCTGCATTCCCTCCCATGTAAATGGAGACATATGATTAGTTCTGGCCAATGGATCATCAGAACAGACATGTGCCATTTCTATACCAAGGCTTTTAACGGCCAGTATAACACCTACCAGTGATCTCTTCCTCAACTGTAGCAATCATGAAGCTGGCTTTGTTATCAAATTGAGATGCTGAATATCAAGGCATCTTAGATTGTAGAAGCACTACAGAGATAAAGGTTGCCCTGAAGAGTCCTCCAGACCTATAGCATATTTTACATTAGCGTGAAATTTTATGTTAAGACATTGAGATTAGGGTGGCACCTGTGGCTCAAAGGAGTAAGGTGCCAACCCCATATGCCGGAAATGGCAGGTCCAAACTCAGCCCCAGCCAAAAACTGCCAAAAAAAAAAAGACACTCAGCTCGGCACCTGTGGCTCAACGGGCTAAGGTGCCAGCCATGTACACCTGAGCTGGCAGATTCGAATCCAGCCCGGGCCGCCAAACAACAATGATGGCTGCAACCAAAAAGTGGCCGGGCATTGTGGTGGGTGCTTGTAGTCCCAGCTACTTGGGAGGCAAGGCAGGAGACTCGCTTGAGCCCAGGAGTTGGAGGTTGCTATGAGCTGAGATGTCACAGCACTCTATCCAGGGCTAAAACAAACAAAAAAAGACACAAAGATTAATTTAAGTTATGCTGTGATAACAAGAAAGCCCATAACCTATCCTGATAAATATATTTTCTAATATTAATCATTCATTTAATTTATCATCTCATTTTTTTATTATTCATTTCCTTCCACAATAATGTAAGGACATGATGGCAGGGAATTGTGTCTGTTTTGTCACTAATATGTTATTTAGCCTCTGAAACATTACCTGGCATGTAACAGGATGTAGACACTTAGTGAATGAACACAATAAAGTAATATGAAAGGCAAGTGTTATGAAAGGAAATACTAAAGAGCATTAGTGAAGTGACCTCACCTCATCAGTGGGTTAGGAAAGTTTGTTCTGACAAAGTTTTAAGCACTGGTAGTGAGTCAGGTGATAAGCATTGGAGAACCAAGAGACACTGTCTTGAAAGACTCTGAGCAATTACAACTCTAAACCTGTGCTAGGAAGGAGTTAGAGTGTCAGAAAGAGAATTTGGCCTCATCAGAGAAAGCCACAGTGTAAAAAAATGTCATTAAGAAGCAAAAATACAATTAAAAAAAAGTGAGATCATATACAATTGGGTATATTTGAGGTACAATAATGCATGTAAATAGTTATACAAAAATCTAGAAGCATATATTATACATTGAAATTTTGACAGAAATCATCATGGAAGTATGAGAAATGAATTAGAATTTTAGCTGTAGATAAGAATGCGAGAGCAAAAGAATTCAGGAGGTGCCCTGCTGACTGGGGTCTGACGCTGAGCAGAATAAATACCTTACATAAACTTGGAGGTAGGAGTACTGATGAGGAGGAAGCAAACCAAGGGGAGAGCAGAGAAACAGATCTAGAACTGAAGGCAGGAGCATTTGGGGAGCAAATGCCACTTGCAAAAGCAGGTAGTGCAGGATAATGTGGTTGGTTCCTGTGAGCTGCTAATGCTCGGTCTGTGAATATGGTCAGAGCTGCGCAATCAACGAGGAACCTGGAAAGATGACTTAGGTATCAGTGGCAGAGATATTGACATAGATTACACCTGAAAGTCATATTTATCAAGCACCTACCACATACAAGGTTGCAGAAGACATTTTTCTCTAATGTATAACTTTCTTAACTTTCTGGGTCTAATATTTTTAGTAAATGTGAATGCTTATGTATATAATTAATAATTACTCATTCTGTGACTGTCAGAGGCTAAAATTGTAAATTGGGCTCAATTGATTGACCCGTATCAAAACCACTGGACAATTTAATTTCTTCTACAGTGCCTTTACCTGGATAGATGGTTGTTTAGAATTCTTTGCTTTGAATTAAGAAGGACATATAGTTTAGCTGCCTGCAGGGATTTTGGACTTTTAGAGGTGATCTTTTAAAAGATATGTCTTAGGAGAGGTCAGAAAAAAAGGTCTAACTAAAAAGTTTTATGGTAGAAGCTAATTTATTTCCTTTAGTATAAGTGTATTGGGCCCATCCTAATCTCTGTTTGCAATAGGAAAATACACTGAAACTCACTTAAGTGCCACAAAGAAATAGAAGTTACTGGGTAGTGGGAGAAACAAAAACCTGCAAAATGAAAGAAGAGTCAGTGAGCAAAAGCATAATAAAAACAAGAGGTAACATAATGTATGATCAATAATATGAAGTCTGAATGTTGAAAACATTTTAGATGGATTATTTTTTAGAAGGCCATAAAATATGTTAGTCCCTTTCACTTAAAAGTATCGCAAAATGCCTCCACAATCATAAGTAATTCTCTTTCAAGTCTTCCAAGATGCCAAAATAATGTAAAGTTTCCATCAGTCAAACTGCCTGAAAGTGATGTTTTAAAAATATGTAAAGTAACAATTTTAAATTATAAGACAATTTCAGAAAGAACTACATACTTAGCTTTTTCTTTTTACCATAAACTAACCTATCAATGCATAACCTGATGAAAGTCTTATTTTAAAGAATTTAATGCAAATACTTATCTTGAATACAAAATTTACTGAATGGCAATAGAAATTATACGCTTGAGGACAGAGTATGAAAACTAATATCATGGGTCCACATTAACATTTTATCAGGTATACTAGAAAAAAATGCATAGAATTCTCTTGGAACAATGATTCAGAAACTTCTAGTTCTTCCAAAGTGAAGTACCTCCCTTCCTCCCAGGTCCTCCCTCTTGAAACTAAAAAACGATCCCTGGATATAAAACAACAAGCATAGGAAAACTCTAAAAAGGCAGAAAGAAGCCACGAAACCTAATGACTTTAGGATTTGTAGAGCTACATGGCAGTGAGTGTCCTGGATTTCCTTGTTGTTTCCCTATGTCTCCAGGCAGGAGGCTACTGTTTCAACAGGGCCAAGCAAGAAGTGGGTCTTGACCTTGCATGCACCTTCCACAACCTCACCTTCCCCTCACAGAAGTAGGCAGAAGTGATCTAGTTTCCCCATTGGAAGGTCTTAGCATGGCCAGAAGAGAGCTAATTTTCTATTCCCTAAACAGCAGAAGCAGGCAGTGTTTGGATGTCCTGTCCTGAATAATGTCCATGGAGCTGAGCAGGAAGCTGATCTTCCCTTCTCTGACCAGTGGACACAGGTGGCGCCCAGAAGTCCTCCAGCAGGGTGGAGCCAACACAGAGAAGCAGGAAGCAGAGCCCACACCTCTGCCTGGCACCTCCACTTAGATGAATCTTCAAGAATTGATGCTGAGTGAAAAAAGTCAAGGCCAAAAGAATGCTGACTCTGGGATCCCATTTGCACAACATTCTTAGGATGACAAAATTATGCAAATGGGAAACAGATCAGTCAGGGTTCAGAGACTGGGGAAGGCAAAAGCGGGGAAGAAGGAGGAAGCTGTTCTTATAAGAGAGCAACACAAGGGATCCCTGTGATGACGTGTTCTGTATCTTGATCGATTCAATGTTAATATCTTGGTTGGGATATTACTTTTTCAAGAAGTTACTACCGGGCAGCGCATTTGGGGTTCCCCACGGAGCTGTTTCTTGCTTCAACAGTGTTTGAACGAAACAGAGCCAGGGACCTCCTTTCTTCCAGCCTGCAGCCGCCTTCCAGTCTCCTCCTTTTCCAATCGCAGTCGCGAGGACCATCTTCACACCCATCTTCTGCTTCTGGAGCCTGCTAACCCTGTTATTTGTGGTTAGCTCCTTGCTACCAATCAACCATGAGCTCCCAGATTCGCCAGAATTATTCCACGATGAGGAGGCAGCAGTCAACAACTGCTCGATTAGCATCCGTGGGCCTCATACACCTACCTCGTTCTCGGCTACTGTTTTAACCACTACTAGGTGGTTCTGAAAGGCGTGGGCCACTTCTTCTGTGAGTTGGTCGAGCATCTCTTCAAGATGCAAAACCCTCGTGGCCGCCGCCCTCTCTTCCAGGACGTGCAGAGGCCATCTCAAGATGAGTGGGGTACAGCCCTGGACGCAATGGAAGCCGCCTTGGCCCTGAGAAGAACCTGAACCAGCCTCTTTTGGATCTTCTAGCCCTGGGTTCTGTCTGCACAGACCCCCCCCATCTCTGTGACTTCCTGGAGTCTCACTTCCGAGATGAGGAAGAAGAAATTCGTCACGAAGGTGGGTGACCCACTGACCGAGCCCCACAGGCCAGCCGGCCCCCAGGCTCACCCCCAAGCAGGACTAGGAGCCTACGGAGCCCAGCGACCTCTGAGGAGCCCTTCTCAAAGTATCAGGGCTTCTGCTGGAGCCTCTCCTTTCAGCCACAAGGCAGCTTTTTAACCACCCTAGAGTCCTCTCCCAAGCCTTGGACTAAATAGAAATGAAGCTTTTTGCAACACAAAACAAAGAAAGAAGTTACCATCAGAGGAAACTAGGTAAAGGGCCCATGGCATCCCTCTACATTATTTTCTACAACTGCGCATGACTCCCCACTTATCTCAAAATAAAAAGTTGAATTATAAAGAGACGTTTAATTAAAAGATTTCAGCTTACCTGTTTTAAGGGATCTCTCCAGTTTTTATCAGATTAAACATAACTGCCCTTTGAATTTCAATATAGAATTGTAGTTGTGCTTCCAAACCAAGACAGAAGAGGCAATTATGGCAATTTTCTGAAGATTAAGCTAAAACATTTTTCTTCATCTGGTATATAACCTGTATATTAGAATTCTATCACCTAAAAAGAATTTGCTAAGAACCTACTATGTACCGTGTTCTAAGTTATAGGAATAAAATGATGAATAAAACAGACTATACACCTGCTCTCTAGAGCTTACTTTTTATGACATAGCAGTGTCTTTCATTCATATTAGTCAACATAGTTTTTTTCCATCGGGCAGTCAGATTAACTATTTCTCTCAGGCCTTTGTCAATATATAAATCAGTCATACAGAAGGCTTCTTACGTTTTCTGCATACTACTTCATTAGGTTAATAAACTTTAGAAGAATTAAAAGGTATCTGAAGATATAGTAAGGTAGGAACAAAGAATGTGATGCTCAGTGAGGCAATTAGGCTTTTACTGAAAAGGCTCTTTAAACTAAAAATGTCTTGAGTCGGATCAGTTCTCAGACTGTTTATCTTTTGATATCTATGCTTATCTATGAGAGAAGATTCAATGGAAAGAAACCAAAAGTAAATCTGGGTCTCTTCTTATTTGCATTGATGATGTCAAGCTTCCCAATGGCCCATCTGAAGCATAATTTTATGTGTCATTGGGGTAAAACTTGCATCAAAACAGCAAGGCATTTTGAGTAACTCTTATTTCTAAAACAATGAAGTTTTTAAGGTGATGGACCCGCAGTCCACTAGCGAGGTTCTGAGGAGAGGGCACAGGGATGAAAAAACATACACACACACAAGATAATGGACTCAGTCAGGCTGAGACTTCACTTTATTTTGACAACACTTTATTTTTCTTCCAGACTTTTTAACTCTCACAGGGTAGAAGGTCATTCTCTTACTTCTTGGGTTGCTTAGACTGTGTTGTTTACTTTGGAACTGCTGCACTGTTTATCTCTACTTCTGGTCATCTGGACTTCTAGCTCCCTGTTCTGGCTCTTGCCAGTAAAAAGCAGGGGGAGTCCCCCACAGCGTCCCACATTAAGGTAACTACATTCATTCATTTCACAAAGATATACCTACAAGTAGACTATGAAGAATCAAAGATACTCTGTCATATACTCTTTCACCAACAGGCTCTTACTCTTAATGAAGCTAACTAATCTGGAGCAGGGTATACATGGGGATGGAAGAGAAAAAGATGTCTCACACAGAGTAAAATGGACTTGTCCTGCAATGCAAAGTCTGATTTCTCTTTTCCTGATTGGTACCATAGTGTCCAGTATAACCCAATAATATAACGCCAGAAGAAGATATGGAGATCAAAAATTATGAATGTCACAAATAACACAAATATTGAGCCACAGTGAGCTGTGCACAGAGTTCCAAACAGCAGCTTCTTTCTGGTCAATATTTACATGTGCTTTGCCCCTTTATGCACATCCCTAGGTAAGAATAACATGAGTGCTTACTCCATCATCACTCACTTTGTACAGAGACGCCATAAACAGAAAAAATACTTAAAATTTTTTTTTAATTTTTTAATTTTTTAAACTTTATTTATTAAATCATAGTTGTGCACATAAATGCAATCATGGGGTACAATGTGCTGGTTTTATATGTAAATTGAAATATTTTCATCGAACTGGTTAACATAGCCTTCACAGCATTTTCTTCGTTATTGTGTTTAGACATTTATATTCTACACCTAGTAAATTTCACATGTACCCTTGTAAGATGCACTGTAGGTGGGGTCCCACCAATTACCCTCCATCCATCCATCCTCCCCCCTCCCCTACCCTCCCTCTCTCTTTTCCCAAATTCTTAGGCTATAATTGGGTTATAGTTTTCATAAGAAAGCTATAAATTGGTTTCATACTAGGGTTGAGAACACTGGATACTTTCTCTTCCATTCTTGAGATACTCTGCAAAGAAGAATATGTTCCAGCTCTATCCATGTAAACATGGGAGAGGTAAAGTCTCCATCTTTCTTTAAGGCTACATAATATTCCATGGTGTACATATACCACAATTTATTGATCCACTCATGGGTCAATGGGCACTTGGGCTTTTTCCATGACTTAGCAATTATGAATTGGGCTACAGTAAACATTTTGGTACAAATATCTTTGTTATAATGTGATTGTTGGTCTTCTGGATATATACCTAGTAGAGCAATTATAGGATGGAAAGGCAGGTCTATTTTTTGATCTCTAAGTATTATCCAAACATCTTTCCAAAAGGAACGTATTAGTTTGCAATACAACCAGCAGTGTAGAAGTATTCCCTTTTCTACACATCCACACCAACATCTCTGGTTTTGGGATTTTGTCATGTGGGTTAATCTTACTGGAGTTAGATTATATCTCAAAGTAGTTTTCATTTGCATTTCTCTGATGATTAAGGATGACGAGCATTTTTTCATGTGTCTGTAGGCTGTGCACCTATCTTCTTCAGAGAAGTTTCTCTTCAAGTCCATTGCCCGCCCTGAGTGATCACTTATTTTTTTGCTAAGACATTTGAGTTCTCTGTGGATTCTGGTCATTAAACCTTTGTCAGAGATATAACCTGCAAGTATCTTTTCCCATTCTGAGGGCTGTCCACTTGCTTTACTTACTGTGTTGTTGGCTGTGCAGAAGTTTTTAGTTTGATCAGGTCCCAGTAGTGTATTTTTGGTGTTTCTTCAATTGCCCAGGGAGTCTTCCTCATAAAATATTTGCCCAGGCCAATTTCTTTAAGAGTTTTACCTGCACTTTCTTCTAGTATTTTTACAGTTACTAGAAGAAAGTGAGAGTCTATCTTAGGTAATAGTGAAAGGTGTGGGTCCAGCTTCAGTCTTATACAGGTCACCAGCCAGTTCATCCAGTACCATTTGTTAAATAGGGAATCTTTTCCCCACTGAATGTTTTCAATTGGCTTGCCAGAGATTAAATAGTGGTAAGTAGATGGGTTCATCTTTCGGTTTTCTATTCTGTTCCATACATTTACCTCTCTGTTTCTGTGCCAGTACCACGCTATTTTGATCACTATCAATCTATACTATAGTCTGAGTTCTGGTAGTGTGATTCCTCCTGCTTTGCTTTTATTTCTGAATAATGTCTTGGCTATTCAAGGTTTTTTCTGATTCCATATAAAATAAAATAATATTTTTTCAAGATCTTTAAAGTATGACAGTGGAGCTTTAATGGGGATTGCATGAAAATTGTGTATTGCTTTGGATAGTATGGACATTTTAACAATGTTGATTCTTCCCAGCCATGAGCATGGTATGTTTTTCCATTTGTTAACATCTTTAGCTATTTCTTTTCTTAGAGTTTCATAGTTCTCTTTATAGAGATCTTTCATGTCCTTTGTTAGGTGAAATCCCAAATATTTCATCATCTTTGGCACTACTATGAACGGAATAGACTCTTTGACTGTTTTTTCAGCTTGACTATTGTTGGTATATATAAAGGCTACAGATTAATGAGTGTTGATTTTGTAACCTGAGACACTGCTGTATTCCTTGATCACTTCTAAGAGTTTTGTAGTAGAATCCCTAGTGCTTTTCAGATATACAATCACGTCATCTGCAAAGAGTGAAAGTTTGATCTCTTCTGACCCTATATGGATACCCTTGATCATCTTTTCTTCCCTAATTGTGATGGCTAAGACTTTCATTACAATGTTAAAAAGCAGTGGAGACAATGGGCAACTTTACCTGGTTCCTGCTGTGAGTGGAAATACAATATTGGCTGTGAGTTTGCTATAGATGGCCTCTATCAGTTAAGAAAAGTCCCTTCTGTACTAATTTTCTTAAGTGTTCTGATCCTGAATAGATGCTGGATATTATCAAAAGCTTTTTCTGCATCAATTGAGAGAATTATATGGTCTTTGTTTTTTAATTTGTTTATGTGATGAATTACATTTATAGATTTACATATATTGAACCATTCTTAAGACGTAGGGATAAAACTCACTTGGTCATGGTGTATAATTTGTTTCATGTGTTGCTGGATTCTGTTTGTTAGGATCTTGTTGAATATTTTTGCATGAATATTCATGAGTGATATTGGTCTATAATTTTATTTTTCATTGGGTCTTTTCCTGGTTTGGGGATCAAGGTGATGTTTGCTTCCTAGAATGTGTTGGGTAGTATTCCTTCTTTTTCTATATTTTGGAAAATGTTGACTAATATAGGTACTAGTTCCTCTTGAAAGGTCTGGTAGAATTCTGATGTGAAGCCATCTAGTCCTAGGCTTTTCTTTTTAGGGAGATTGTGTATAGTTGATGCTATTTCAGAACTTGATATAGGCCTGTTCAACATTTCCACCTGATTCTGGCTAAGTCTTGGAAAGTGACCTGCCTCCAAGTATTGGTCAATTTTCATATTTCTGAGAATAAAGTTTCTTATAATATTCATTAAGGATTTTTTGAATTTCTGAAGAGTCTGTTGTCATTTCGTCTTTGCCATTTCTGCTTGATGAAATTAGAGATTTTACCCTTTTTTTCCTGGTTAGGTTAGCCAAAGGTTTATCTATTTTATTGATCTTCTCAAAAACCCAGCTTTTTGATTTATTGATCTGTTATATAATCCTTTTGTTTTCAATTTCATTTAATTTTGGTCTAATTTTGTTTTTTTTTTTTTTTTCTTCTGCTGGGTTTGGGATTGGAATGTTCTTCCTTTTCAAGTTGCTTGAGATGTCCCATTAAGTTGTTAACTTCCTCTCTTTCCATTCTCTTGAAGAAGGCTTGCAGTGCTATAAATTTCCCTCTTAGGACTGCCTTTGCAGTATCCCAAAGGTTCTGATAATTTGTATCTTCATTATCGTTTTGTTCCAAAAAATTGGTAATTTCCTCCTTAATCTTGTCTATGACCCACCTATCATTCAGCATAAGGTTATTTAGCTTCCGTGTTTTTGTATGAGTATACAGATTCCTGTTGTTGCTGAGTTCCACTTTTATTCCATGATGGTCCAAGAAGATGCAGAAAATAATTTCTATTCTGTTAAATTTGCTGAGGTTAGACTTGTGACCTAAGATGTGATCACTTTGGAGGTATGTTCTGTGGGCTGATGAGAAGAATGTGTAGTCAGTTTTGTTAGGATGAAATGTTCTGTAGATGTCTGTTAAATCCAAATGTTGAATAGAAGATTAAGTCTAAAATTTCTTTGCTCAGCTTCTTATTGGAGTATCTATCCAACACTGCTAAAGGAGTGTTAAATCTCTAACTACTATGGAGCTGTAGGAAATCAATTTGCTCATGTCTTTTAGAGTTTCTCTTACAAATTGAGGCACATTCTGGTTGGGTGCATAAATGTTAATAATTAAAATCTCATCATGTTGAGTGTTGCCCTTAACAAATATGAAGTGATCATCCTTGTCTTTCCTTACTTTGTTGGTTTAAAGCCTATTGTATCAGCAAATAAAATTGCAACTCCTGTTTTTTTCTGATTTCCATTTGCCTGAAATATAGATGACCATCCCTTCACCCTGAGTCTGTATTTATCTTTAAATGTAAAATGAGTATGCACCATATATCTGGCCTGAGTTTTTGTATCAAGTCAGCCAAACTGTACCTCTTTAGAGGACAATTTAAGCCATTCACATTAATTGAGAATATTGATAAGGCTGGTAAAATTTGGAGTATTGAGTTTTTCAAAAGTGCAGTGGACATTTTTAATCCTTTCACCACTGTCAAAGTTAGAATTTGTTCAAAAGTTTCTGAGTCAGTTTACTTTGTGGTAGAGGATTGCTCTGGTCATTATGGAGGTTAGGTCTGAGAACATCCTGGAGAGCTGGTTTAGTTATGGCAAATTTCTTCAACATGTGAATGTCATTAAATTATTCAATTTCTCCATCATAAATGAAACTCAGTTTAGCTGGATACAGGATCCTGGGTTGAAGTTTTAGTATATTAAAAGTTAATGACCACCCTCTTCTAGCTTGAAAGGTTTCAGCAGAGAGATCTGCAGTCATTCTAATATTCTTCCTCTTGTAGGTTATGGTTTTCTTATGTCTGGCTGCTTTCAGAATTTTCTCCTTCATATTAACTTTAGTGAAGTTAGTTATGATGTCCCTGGGGGTTGTCTTATTCAGGTTGAGTCATGCTGGGGTTGTGAAACTGTTTGCTATCTGAATTTCAGAAAGTTCTCCTTCATAATCTCATGAAAAAGGGCCTCTGTGCTTTGTGAAACAACTTCATCACCTTCAGGGATCCCTATAAGGCAAATATTGGTCTTCTTTGAATTATCCCAGAGCTCTCTGAGAGAATGATCCATTTTTGCTCTCCATTTCTCTTTGTCTTTGAGAGTTTGGGAGCATTCGAAAGCATTGTCTTCAGTGTCAGAAATCCTTTCTTCTGCTTGCTGCATTCTATTACTGAGGGATTCTACTATATTTCTCAGCTTTTTGAGGGCTGCAAATTCTTATCTCAATGTGTCAAAATCTTTGGTGATTTTGTCTTTGAATTTGTTGAATGGAGACAACTTTTGAAATGCTCTTTGAATTTCTAATTCCAACTTTACTTCCATTACATTAATCTTATTTGCAATCCAAATTCTGAATTCTATTTCTGACATCTCAGAAAAAACAGGAGGTGCAATTTCATTTGCAGATACAATAGGCTTTAAACCAACAAAAGTAAGGAAAGATAAAGATGATCATTTCATATTTGTTAAGGGAAACACTCAACATGATGAGATTTCAATTATTAACAATTATGCATCCATCTCAGTTTATGAATGAGATTTCTGTTGTGTCTACCATATCATTCCTGGGGGGGGGGGTTGATCTACTCTGGTCATTCATGTTACTGGAGTTTTTCCACTGATTCCAATCCATAATTATTTTACACTGTTTGCCTAGATGAGCAGATAAGGTAAAGTTGGGTTGGGGGCCCCTGCAGTACTGATTAACCAGCCCTTTGTCCAAGAGCTGTGACTGGTGTCTGTACCTTTTCCCTTCTAGCTTTGCAAAGAACCCGTACAGTGCTATGACCTGAGACACTGGGGACTTACTTTGTGTGGTGGAGCTAAGGGCCTCTGTCTTGTTTTCAGCTAGTCTCTGTCCTACCCTAGGGAATCAGTTACTCTGGGTTGAAGTCTCAGCTGTGGAGAAATATCAGCAATTAAGTTACCCCACCCCCCACAGGCAACAACTGGAAAAGGAAAATCAAATCTTCCCACAACCACACACCCAAGGTATGACTCTGGATAGTCCTCAGGTGATTGGTCCAGAGAGATCCAAATCAATTGTCTCAGATAGCACCCAGTTTCAAGTGGGAGAGTTCAAAAGGTCTCTGATAACTAGATAACTAGAGGAGGAGAAAGAAGAAGAAAGGGAAAGGAGTGAAGGAAAAGAGGAAAGAAAAAGGAAAAGAAAAAAACTAATATCTGAGCTTTCTTAATGCCAGGATACAATGATAGGGAGAAGACACATTGCTTCAGAGCCCATGTGGTTTACCAGCAGCAATGGAAGATTCCCTTTGGCCCAGAAAAATCAGTCAGGTATACAAAGATGCAGATTTCTGGGAAGGTACAGTAGATGTCTAATATCCATTAATTCAAAACTTCATCTTGGAGATGAAAGTGGCACCCAGGTAGTGAGAGTTACTTGCCCAAGAGGATCTAGGGAATGGCAGAAACAAGACTAGAAAGAACATTCTTATCTCTCTAAAGACAACCCCTAAGTTCTTTTCTGTACAGTTGCCTCATTTTTAATTCTGGTTTAATTACAAAGATATAACTGCTGTCAAGGGTTGAATCATGTCTCCTCACAAATTCCAATGCTGCATTCCTAATCTCCAGAACCTCAGCATGCGGCCTTATTTAGATATAGGGGTCTATCTAGAGATAATCCAGTTCAAGTGAGGTCATTAGGGAGGACTTTGATCTGGTGGGACTGGTGCCCTCACTAAAGGGGAGATTTGGACACAGAGACACATAGAGGGAGGTGCTGTGGAGAGGTGTGGTACAGGTAGCAGACTCCTGTCCACATACCGAGGAGATAGACCTTCCCTCACAGCCCTCAGGGGGAATGGACTCTGCCAACATCTTGCTGTCAGACTTCCAGCCCCACAACTGGGAGAGAATAAACTTCTATCTTTTACATTATCCATTCTGTGGTGTTTTGTTATGGCAGCCCTAGCAAACTGAGGGCTGATGTTTATACAGAAAAAGGCAAGATTCTCTCTCATCTTTGCAATCCCACGCCCTTTGGATAACTGATATCAGCATTCTGGAGTATGTCTTTTCACATCTTTTTAAACACACACAACTTTTATTGTTTTATTTTTAATTGTATAATATGGCATTTTTCAATATACCTTTTTATTTTGATTAGCAATATATAATGAGAGTTCTTCCAAATGTACAAGTACACCTCATTCTTTTATTGCTACATTATAGTTAATCTTACATGTGTTAAGTATACCATTCTTCTACTGGTTATCAATCAGGTTATTTTAAGTTATATACCTGGAAAAAATAATGCTATGGTAAACATTTTTGGATATATGCACTTCTGTGTTTTCATTTTTTTTTTTTTTTTGAGACGGATCTCACTGTGTAGTTCTCAGTATAGAGCTGTGGCATCACAGCTCACAGCAACCTCCAACTCTTGGGCATAAGTGATTCTCTTGCCTCAGCCTCCCAAGTAGCTGGGACTACAGGCAACTGCTACAACACCAGGCTACTTCTTGTGGTTTTCAGCTTTAAAACATAGATTTATTAAATTAGTATTTCTCACTTAAAGATTATCGGCATTTCCTATTGTCTAAGACCCCCTATCGATTTATCATAAAATTCTCAGCTAACCAATACACATCAATTTCAAAATGCTATTTTAAGAGCAACCATGTTGACAAAAAGTCTAATTAGGCCCTTAAATAGAGGTCTTTGTTTCATTCTGGTAGATCAGGAAAAATATAAATCACAATTGTTCTCTTCACAACCACACAGAAGTAGATAATCCCTTCACAAATTCCTCTTTCCTCTTTTTAGTGGGATGTGTCCCACACAAACCATTGTTTTCTACCAAGGTCATTTCATTACTTCTTTATCTGTTTTTAAGGTGACTCAAAGATGCCAGTACAAAAGGCCAAGTTTAGGCTGATGGGAGCTAGCTGGTGATTCTTTCCACTAGGAAGTAATCTCCTGGCTCTAGCAAAAAGCATAGCAAAGTCTTCATTCCCCATCTCCCCCTTTCAATTAACCAGATAAAACTTTACATTAGAACCTCATGAAGGGGTGGGTAAAGCCAAGCATTTCACCTACTGTGGACTCTATCCGTGACCTCGGGGAAGAGCAGCAGGAAGTGGACCACAGCTTGTGGCGATTCAGGCACGGACTGTGATTCTGAGGTCATTACTGAGGCTGCTGAAGTCAGGGCTCCTGGGAGAGAGAGAGGCATGCAGAAAGCATTTCCATTGCTGAGCAAATCAGCCATGACTTAACTATGCAGATCTGCAGGAAAATGAATAACATTGAACTTGAAAAATGCACCAGGCTTGCAAATGCTCTTGACACATCAATATAAGCTGAGATTGGCACCTCAGGCAGAGTGGCTCATCTCTCACAGATGGTACAAATGTTCCTTAAAAAAAAAAAAAAGAATTTAGGATTAGATTTCAATCATAAATTATTCATTTGAGGGCTTTTTTCATTTTATTTCAGAACATTCTCCTGGTCATGTCTTAAGTGAATTTTCTTCCTGATCCCATCATTTACAGATGCAGACATTCCTCAGGGAAGGAGCAACATCTTAAGCAGGGAGCCATGGGGTTTACCGTTCTTAAGGGAAGTCCCTCTGCTCCTCTGTCTCTGCTTCTTTCTAGGCCTATAATACCTGCAGCCCAATTAAAGCTATAAAGGTTCTCCTTAGTAACATTTGAAAAATAAAGATATCTTCACATAAAATTTATAATGGCAAGTATTTTTCTTTCACCACTGCCAAACCTCAGACTCACCAAGATCTTCCCCCATGAAGTGACTGTGTGTTTTATATGCCATATTTACGTCTCATTGTAAACTATTCATTGGTTTATATATCTTAGATCCTCTAGAAAACATCACAAATCCTTATTATACTCCTTGGTTTTAAATTTGGTGTTAGAATCTCTGATTTATCTACCAGGCTAACTCACGTGTAAACAGACATCTCTCTTAAAACTACTTCAAATTCAAAAACTAAAAAAAAAATGATTCACACTAAAGCCTGAAGTCCATTGCAATTACATTAAAATAATAAGAATGGTGATGATGATGATGATGATGAAATGTTTTTAGTTTGTTGTTTCCTCTTTTTTAAAACTTTCTCTTGTGTAAAATAAAGCAAAGACAGAAACCAGAAAAGAAAAAATTGGGGAAGCCTTTCAAAGACAAGTGTGGATAAGCTTTCCTTGTGAATATAGTAATCTTCTTTAAAGGAAGGGATGAATCAATCAACATGAAGTGACTGTGAAGTCCAATAAATAAGGCAATAAATAATGATCATTTAATGAATGCAGATTAAAGATTCAGCCCAAGGGCATTTCTCCTTGTAAGTTTTTACCTCTTCAAGAAATGCAAATATAAAAAGTCCCCATATGAGTTTGTAGTATGATTTTCTTTCAAACTGCCACATAAAATTGTTCTGATCTTGGAAGGCGCCTGTGACTCAGTGATCAGGGCACAGGCCTCATCTACCGAGGATGGTGGTTCAAACCTGGCCTCAGCCAAACTGCAACAAAAAAATAGCTGGGCATTATTGTAGGCACCTGTAGTCCCAGCTACTCAGGAGGTTGAGACAAGAGAATTGCCTAAGCCCAAGAGCTGGAGGTTGCTGTGTGCTGTGACGACACAGCACTCTTCTGAAGGCAACAAAGTAAGACTCTGTCTCTAAAAAAAAAAAAAAAATTGTTCTGATGCAAATCCATATAGAAAAAAATGTAACCATTCAGATATCATTAAAAAGAAAGTGATTACGTGACCATTGTTCTAACTTTTTTTGAAGATGTCATCCTCCCAGTTGTTCTCCTTTTAATAATCAGAGATGCCACAGTATTGGCAACTACAAAATTGCAGTAAAGAAGCAACACTTCTTTTTATGACATGTTCAAGAAACTACAATACTTAGGCGGATGATGTTTAATGAGAGTGATTATAAACTACTGAGAATATGTCTCTACATGTGAATGCAGTGTCTGTGTAAAAGCCAATCAGAATTAACCTAATCTTCCCTCAATTTAGTAAAGATTAATTATGTGCCTGTTAAGTACAAATGACAATGGTAGATAATGCAGAGAAGGAAACAGAATATGGTGTGGCAAAGCCCTCAGGGCTCTTCCAAGTCAACTTTTTAATTTTTTTTTCCTTTTACATCGACTAAATGGTCCTTAATTTTCAAACTAGAAAGAAAATTTGAACAATCATTTCTACATCAAGTCCCTCATTAATCATGCGTTTAGTTCTTATTCATGCTCATGCATGAGAGAATAACCATGGAAAACAACCCACATATTCCTAGATAAATGCATACTTGTGCATGAGGTGGTCCAGAACAAGCGAAATGATACTTTTCAAAAGTATCATTATCCTCAAGATAGGATAACATACTTAGAAAAGAATATGATTTGGCTTAATCTTTACTCTTGCTTGGATCTGAAGAGTATTTGAAATTATTCTAGACATGATCATGCAGGAAAGTTTCTGATACAATTTTATTCATAAAAAGATCTCAAAAAAGCTATTAATTTTATAAATTCAAATCATATACACAGAACTGAAAATATGGTTAAATTATAGAATATTAAATACCATTACATTTCTGTTGTGGTTAATTTCTTTTCTCAAAGAATCACTTTCCACAAGATATGTAACATTTGTTGTACAGTAAATTAGAAATTATCTTTTTAAAAATTTGAAATTATGAGATAAATTATTAAAAGACTATTTCAGGATATTTTAAAATATGAACTAAAGATATGTTTAAATAGGGTGGTTGTAATTTACTTCTTATGTCTGTACAATTCCCAAGGCCTTTGAGTTCTGTGGGCTTATAGAAGTATCTCTCTTGACATCCTATATAAAGATAACTGAGAAGTAACATGGTTAAATGGATTTGGAACCTCAAGGATCCTAACAGGTGTTGAGTAATTGAATAATTTCAAACTAAAGGATGATCATTAATTTTATGCTAAAGGAATCTGTGCTTGGTTCGGTTCTTTCCAAATATAAGGACTTGGATGAAGACATGGATTACCTACTTATCAAATATATGGATGCAGAGAGCAACTCTACTGGTTGACCAACTAGAAAGTCAGTTGGCCTAAGTGGGGTAGAATGATTATATAACAACAAAATAAATAGGATAATTGTACAAGCTTAGCATATTAATTTATGAAAGTGCATGAGTATAGAAGAGAGATAGTACAGTACAGCAAAACTATGCATATTATGTATATGTATAACTATGTATATACCCTCACAGATGCTATTCTAATGTGAAAGCAGCTTAAAAGGTTTGAGAAAGAACTAATACGTATTGACTACCTTAGGCTACTAAGCATGGGTATCAGAGAGGTACAGCATTCTTATTATTCCCATTTTATATAGAAACTAAGAATTATTTCCGACAGATCACAAAAGATAAATGTGGCATTCAAATCTATAGCAGTATTGCTGTACACCAAACCAGAATGCACCTCAATTTATAAGAAAAACTCTAATAGACATGAGTAACTTGATTTCTTCCAGCTCCATAGTAGTTGGAGATTTTAACACTCCTTTAGCAGTGTTGGATAGATCCTCCAACAAGAAGCTAAGTAAAGAAA
>CAUYON010145589.1:0-29814 GCA_963573935.1 Arctocebus calabarensis
GGGCGCCTGTAGTCCCAGCTATTTGGGAGGTGGAGGCAAGAGACTCGCTTGAGCCTAGGAATTGGAGGTTGCTGTGAGCTGTAATGCCACAGCACTCTAACCAGGGTGACAGCTTGAGGCTCTGTCTCAAAAAAAAAAAAATAAAATAAAATAAAAAATAAATAAATATTAAGTCCTGAAAACAAAGGGGAAAAAACTGTGATCCTAATTAGACGTAATATCCAGTTGAAGAAAAGTGTAAACTCTTCCTTAAGCAGCCGGATATGCTTAGTTTATAGAAAACTTACTTTCCCAAACAATACAACAGAGATAGAAGCAATAGCCTACCTCTATGTAGGACTAGAGGTCACAATTACCTCTATGCAGGAGTTTATATTCTACAAAAAGTTTTCTAAGCCAGGTGTGATAACTCAACACCTATAATCCCAGCATTTGAGGAAGCCAAGGCAGGAGGACTGCTAAGACTATGCATTCAAGACCAACTTAGGCAACATATCGTCCCCATCTCTACAAAAAAATTAGCCAGGCGTGGTGGCACTCACCTGTTATCCTAGCTACTAAGGATGCTGGTGAAACACAGGAATTCGAGCCTGCAATGAGCTATGATCATATCACTGTACCCCACCTGGGGAACAGACCAAAATCCTGTCTCTAAAAAATCTACGCAAATAGAAAAAAGAAAAAAATTCTCCTCACATTTTACCTTGGCTGATGGTCACAATAGTTATATTTAACGATGCATAACTGAAACCTGGAGAGGTAAAAAGTCCTATTGAAGATCATCAAGTTAATAAAGCGTGTGGTGTGGGGAAGGTGCTCTAAACCAAGGCTTTGTGGTTTGATTCACTCTTTCCCATCACCTTCCGGATATCACGCAGAGAACAAAGGTCTGTACATATGTATAATAGATATCTAATTTTGATAATTCATTCTCCGGATTAGCAAAAGCTTGATCAGTATTAAGCAACTCCCAGCTTGTTAGCTCATGGTCAAACAACTCATTTAGAAAAGTTGCCTGATACACTCACAACTACAAACTTTCTCTGTATTTCAAATACTGAAGAACCTCCATAGCTGATCGCCTCCTCCCATGGCCACCTCCTTACGCTGCCCTAAGTTCATAGACCAGACACCTACCACATATACATATCAGTACAGCAGGCCTAGGTTGTTCTAGTCCCTTAAGTGGTCAACTTATAGAGGTTCTCCTGTATGATCTAAAAAAATAAAATGGCAACTGTGCATACAAGACATGCCTGAGTATTGACACCTTTTACAACAACGAGAAGGATAAAAATCACAAGGTTAAGAAAGTTTACTGAGGCACACAGAAAACTTTTTATGCTTCTTTGTGGTTTATTTTTTATGGCTACAGAAATCAACACAAGACTAAGATACTTTCAAGTACTTTTGAAAGGTCTCCTAGTTAGTAAATACTGGGACTCTGAGGGTTGCGAAAGCCATAAATGTCCCGTAGAAATCTGTCGCTGTGCTTTCAGAGAACTGTATTTTCTCTATAGTCCTTTCTCCAAGTTTTCCTAGTCAATAAAAGAATTATAATTCTCCTCTCTTGAAAGTGTTTGCTGCTGCAATATTTTTGCTAGGTACTCAAATAACTTTTCTTTTTTAAAATGCAGGCAATCCTGTATGAAAGTAACAGCTGCTAACATTTACTAAGCACAATTCTAAAACTTGTGTATTAACTCACTCACTTCTTCCAACAACCCTAGAAAATCATTTTATAGATGAGCAAACTTGAGCCTCGAGAGGTTAACTAATCTCCCCAACATCACAGCATAAGAAATTAAGGGAGCCAACATTCCAATCCATGTTTTTATGATTTCATGACTGCACTCTTCACTACTTAATCCATTCAGTAAACCAACCGACATAACCAAACATCTGTTTTCTAAGCCAGAAACTACGCCATGTAAAGGGGACACAGAAAGGAACTTTAATTGTTAACACTGGTGATTTACAGAGAGAGACACAGCATTCAGAGTTGACCCCCAGTCCTGCCTCCATTTTTAAGTGTCTAACCTTGGAGGCACAGGCTTCCCTGCGCTGCTAAGGCAGTGGCAGGGACAACAGCAGCAGACACATGTTGACACCAGAAATTGTCTCACAGCGGATATCCCCAAATGTTGATTCTCTACATCAGTAATTCTCAAGAGTAGCAGCATCAACGGCATTTGGGAGCGTGTTAGAAATGCCTCCATCCATGTTTCGACAGGTATGTGAACATGCTAGCTTTTGGCCAGGGAGACATAATGACCTTATGAACTGGTATCCAACAATTATTTTGAATGTATTCCTACATTAAAATTAATATACGTTAACAATGATTAACGCATATTAATAATACAAAGCGACATATATTAGTTGTATGACTAAATGAAAAGAACAAAGAAAAAAGTGTTTCTTTTTTTCCCAAAGTCAAAAAACACTGTCACTATTTTGGGAGATTTTATCTTTTTTCAGTTTAGAAATAACTTCCTACAAAATTATTTTCAAATTGTATATACTATTCTGAAACTACTTTACTTCTTATACTCTAGACACTTTCGGGTGTCATTAAAAACAGTTGGTAAATGTCATTTTAACTCCTCCATGCCAGTACATAATATGGATTTAGCACAATTAACTTATTGCTCCTTCTTGCGAGATAGTTTGTTTCAAATTTTCTGTTATAAAGAAGCTGTGATGTATATCTTTATGTAAAAATATTTATTCACATGTCAGTGCACTACCTTTTTATAATTAAAAACACTGAGTTTAAATATTTCCTACCTTACTGGTTGTGCTAATCAATATTCACACCAATAGAGAACAAGACTGTTGGCTTACTATTTGACAAAAGTTTAAAACAAGGTTTCCCTTGGTTCCTACTAATGCTGAACTTCTTATATATTCACCAAGTATTTATCTGTTTATTTTAGAGACAGGGTCTTGCTCTGTTGTGCAGGCTGGAGTGCAGTGGTATCATCACATCTCACTGTAGCCTCCACCTCTTAGGTTTCCCGTGATCCTCCTGCAGCAGCCGCTTGAGTAGCTGGGACTATAGGTGTGGACCACTGTGCCCAGCTAGGTTTTTCTTTTCTTTTTTTTCTGTATGGGTGTGGGAAGTAGATAGGTAGACTTCTCAGTGGAACTCCCTGTCTCAATCTTGGGGTATCCAGGGGAAAGCGTGCAGATGCTAATCCCTAGGGGCTCATCAAACCACGGAAGATGGAAAGAGCCCAAAGGCTCCTGGACAGGCCGGTCAAGGCCAAGAGGCCAGAGGCTCCTGGACAGGCCGGACGAGGCCTGTGCATTTGAAAGTTCACAGGGGAGAGGAGTAAGCTCTTTGAACTTCAGGTGCATAGTTAGACCAGGAAACCTGGCTTACTTCCCCTGCAGGGGTAGAACTAGTATCTTCCTCCTCTTTTCTAAATATGCCCTTGGCTGTCTGGTCTATTAATAACCTCCTACCTTTTACCTTGCCTCTCTCTCTCTGTCCAGTCTTCCTGGGGACTTGGGATTCTTTCAAGCCTATCTTTTGGCATTTTTTCATTTTGCATGTAGCCCTTTGTTAAAAATCAATCAAAGCCTTCTGAAGAGGCCAGAGAGGGGCTGCATTTTCTTGGTCTTACTGCTCAGCCTGAGTTAATGTAAGCCTTCTCCAGGCATCTTCAGACTCTCTTTTAAACTCATGTATTTTCAGCATCATTTCCCCAGTTGGCTTTCAAACCAGGTTGGGGTTCAGGTGCAATGACCACCAACAAAGGGGTCTCACTATGTTGCCCAGGTTGGTCTCAAACTCCTGGCCTCAAGTGATCTTCCCACCTCAGACTCCCAAAGTACCAGATTATAGGCATGAGCCACTATGCCAGGCTTCACTAGCCATTTCTGACAGTTGGCACAATATTGGATGTCATTTGATTTTGCCCTTTTAGGTTAGGCCATAAAAACTTGCCCTTGTATAGGTAAAAAAAAATACAGTTGAAAACCAGCCTTTTCATCTTGCTCATTTAATACCTTAACATTTAGGATTCTGAAAATGTACCACTTCTACAGTGAAATTCTGAAGTTACATCATTTATACAATGATATAATTCTCAGTTTATCTGGGATATAAAACACATATATATGAAAAGAAGAAAAAATACACATCTTCTGTCTCAGTATCACCTTGGATCCCACTCAGAGCTCTGCCTACTCTTACAACAAATTACCCAGTGGGATCATAACATATAAAAATTTATATACAATATAAAAATTTATATACATATATACAGTTATGATTGTAACTTTAGGCCTTTGAAAAGCTGAGGTGGAAGGACCTTTGAGGCCAGGAGTTCACATACTCACTTATGAATAAGTATTGCCAGTAAGTTGAACAGGGACATGGTTAGAAATGAAATCAACGAGAATTCACTTACCAACTATTAGCTCAATCAGTCCCCTAAGCTAGCTGTGGGACCTTCACCGAGTCAACAGCCAACCTGTTCATCAGTTCACTCTTTTGTAAAAAGAGATAGATCAGAAGCATTGGAAAGTCTTTTTTCCAGTTCTAAATTCTGTGAGGACATTGTCGGCTAGAGAATATCACAGATTGAATCTTTTCCTTATAACTCTGGCAATAATAAATACATTTTCATCAGGGGAGACTTGGAAAATCTTTCAAAGTAGGCTCTTAAGTACTCTTAAACTCTCACATATGCTAGAAAATACGAGGCTTTTTATGAGTTTCATGAGTCTGTTTCAAAAGCTTCAGGAGAAATCATGTTATCCAAGCTAATTAAATCATTTCATCTGTGTGGCTCTACGCAATTGTTGGGATTTTTCCAAAAATGATCCTTAGGGTATCTTCTGCTTACACTGTTTTGTTCAAAATTTCAAAGGTAAACATCAACAGAGAATGCTAATCTCTCTTTTAAGACTCCTTAATTAGGGAAGGTTGAAGCCCCAGTAGATTTATTGTTAATACTAAATTCTTAATTTATCGGCCTGTCTGTTCGCCTGCTTACCTTTGATAGGCTGGATATATGCTAATGTTGGTTCAGCGTTTTGAATTTGCCACCTTGTTTTGACTATCAAGTTGTAAAGCTGGGTATTACAGGTCGAATGATGTTAAAAAAATACAAAAGATGATATATATTTGTTTATTCTGTTAGAATGTTGTTGTATCAAATATTGCTTCACATAAGGACACCATTTCCCAGACTGTGGAAATATTTTGTTACACAGAACTTTCTGTTGTCTAGATAAGAAATCCCTTTTAAATCAGCCTGATAGGATATTAACATGCTATAATACATTAAAAAAATTTTTAAGGAAAGAAGATTTTATAATATAGTGGAAACAATAGGAGAATGAAGGTCAAACATCTGTCCTGGCCTTGTTACCAGTGTGTTTCCTAAACAGGGCCCAGAATGGTACAAAACGAGAAAGGCAGAAAGGAAGCGATCACCAGACCGGGAGAGAAAAATCACAGTGCCAAGCGCTCTGATCTGTGATAATATCAGTTGAGAAGAAGGGTGGAGCTTTGTCTTCTGAGATTCAAAAGGACAGGTTATCAGTGATTGGAAGGCCCCTCTCCCTGTGCCCCGCTTAGTTGAGGAACTGACATTCTATTAGGGGAAAAATATTACAATGGTGTATACCATTCTATATCATATCCCATGAACCAAGACAGCATTTTGGAAAAGTTTCTGTGTTTATCAAGAGTTTCCAGAGCAATACATGTTCTATTCAAATATAGTCACTGTACGTAAACACTACACCCAGAGTGCTACATTCCCAGGACGAAATACGACATGGGCAAGGTCTTCTGAATGCCCCTACTACACACATCTGCTTAGACTCCACACTGGCTGCTGTGTTCCTGTCAGAGCTCTCTAAAGAGTAGTCTCACTACCCTGAGGTGAACATCACAGGAGCACCCCTAAAAATAGGCCTTCCCTCTGAGCGGTTTCACAAATAAGGAATTTTGACCTGTCCTAACGTGTCCTGACCTGTGCTAAGGTGAAGAGGCAATGATTAATCCCAAGCAGCACACTGGTCCTTCTCATTGTTTACCTATAGCCCAATGTATTCTTTTCTCATGCCAGTGATTAGACCAAACTGGACAGAAGGTCAATCTACCACCACCTTCCCACTTTCTTCTACACCCCCACAGCAACCAAGGACTGAGGACCTTCCTCCTTCCTCCTGCCCCCGGACTTCCTCAGGGCTCTCCTCTCAGGGTGTTGTCCCAGAGGGAAAGGTCAGTATCGCTCGGTGGTAAGATGGCAACTTTATGTGGCATGGTGATAAAGATGGGGTGGTGGCTAGAGACAGACGACTGAGTTCTGAATCCTGGCTCTGCCATTTACTGGCCATGTAACCACCAAAAAGTTATAAAATCCTGTTAAGCCTAAATCTCTTCAGAAGACTGCTCAGAGAAATAAAATCTTCACGCATTAATCCCTAAAAAAAAAAAAAAAAAAAAGAAAGAAAGAAAAGAAAGGATTCTATGGTCAGATAAATTTGGGAAATGCTAGACTAAATAAAACTAAATAATTTTCTTTTCTTACAATGGGACTAGGAAACTTTATTATCCTAAGGAGCGATAATGAACTGCCAAGAATGGGACGGGTTGTAGTGTTTTCCAATCTTTTTCTTTTATGTGCTTAGGGCACTCCTTCCCTTGCCTAGAACATCTTTTAACATCTTGCAAAATAACAGAATCCTATAAAACACAATTTGGGAAAAGTGCCTTAATGTAGAACATTTTAAGGCTGGAATTTCAGGGACTACATAAACTGTGAGGAGGGGATTTTTGGCATGGGAAGCGACCCTTAAATCCAAACAATTTCATCATGTTTAAAACTGCATACTCCACCCACAGGATTCCAGCCCCACCCTGTCTCTCCCCACCTTCCAAAAATGCATCTGAACTTCACCTTTATTCCTTCAGCATTTGAAACTGTCACAGCACTTTAATTCATGACTTTCCCTATGAATAACGTCATCGTTGTACTCTTTACAATCTACAGACTAACAAGGCACACTTTGTCTTTTGGGAGCAGGAGAGAGATAGGAGAGATACAGCTTAGTAAGGTCAACGCATTTCGAAGATTAATAAAGAATTATGTTGTCATGTGAGCACCTGTCTGGAAAAATTAATTATTAAGCTATTATATACAAACACACTTTTCAGAGCATAATTGTAAAGCATGGTATACCATGTGTCTATTTTACTTATTAAATATATATATATATACACACATGAAATATGAGTGAAAAAGAAAGACATGTTCATCCCCAATGCCTTCACTGCATTTGCATATATGACATTAAGCCTACCAGTTGATTTCTACATCTGCTTCTCCCAGAGAGAGAGCTCCGTAGGGATTGAGGCCTGGCCTTCAGGTCATCTTTGCATCCCAATGCCTGGGATATCATAGGCATTCAATAAACAACCATTCAATTCAATGACTAAACTCTGCATTGATTTAATTCTTTTATACTAGCTTTCTGCCTTGGTCAAAGTCACTAACAATACCACTAAAGGTATTTCCTAAATAGTCCAGCAATACAAAATTCCCCCACTGACCAAAAAATAAAAATAACAATCAACATGATACTTCTTTAAGCTCTCTGAACAAGAGAGGAGTTTCTAGAGCAACATGCCCTGTGTTAAAAGCCCTGTTTCCCCCTTTGTTTGCTGTAACAACTTAAGCAAATTATATAACATTTTTCAGACCCAGTCTGCTCCTTTGTCTAAGTATGGGGATAACAGTGTAAGTACTTATTTCTTAGGATGGTTGGAAGGACTAAATCAGTTAATAAATACAAAAGCACTTAAATAGCATTTTTCATACGGATAGTACTCGGCATTTAAGAGGAGCTGTTGGGGGGTCACTGGACAAATATTTAGCTAGAATCCAGCTCTATGAATACCTTGTCTTGCCTAGATCTACAGCATTCCAAGAAGGGTAGTATAAAAGGGTTTTCCAAAGATAATGCAAGACATCCCATTATGGGATTATTGTTCTTTTTTAATCAGGATTTAATCCAAGTTGGTATTCCATGGCATGAAAACCTCTCTTAGAAAAAAATCTACCAAGGAGTCACTGATTTTTTCCAAAAACTACTCCTCTCTCTTTAACTCAGCAAAAAAATCCCGAGCCATTTACAGGCATAAAATGGAACTGATGTTCAATGGCAGACATTCAACATTATGTCATTTTCCCACTATAATCGCATTTTAAAGTAGGATCCACTATCTCCACATGTAAGAAGAGGGCCCTGGAAAAGGGTAGCATCATCAGAATTATGGCAGAAAATTATTAGCATTTGAATATCCGTTTATGTCCTGAAAACAAAATCTCCAACACCAATTTCATAGACAGATTTTCTAATAATGTACAATAAAGGCAGGGACTATATTTAATCCTTCAATACATGTTTTTAAAAAGCAGATAGACAACTGTGAACTTCTCACGCTAGAAGCCTGAGTTTAGATTTCTATGCATAGCTCTAAGAATCACCACCTTTGATGACAGCGATTCTCCTAGACTAACCAGATGAAACCCAGATATTTTTAACTCATTCAAGTCAATTTTATGCACCTTTTCAATGTGTTTTAATGCATCCTTTTCAGAATATCTTCCTATTTTCTACTTTCTTGGGTGTAAGAGGAGCCGCCTCATTTCTCTCACCTCTTGGAGGTGAGATACTTTCTGAGTTCCATGTTGTTTCCACACAGTTTTCTTCTCTGTGCTTAGGGCAAAAGGTCCTTGGTCCCTAGATGGTGCTGCTGGAAACCCCGTACGTGTCTGTACACAGAGGCATTTCTAAATGGAAGAGAGTTCAAGGCTTTTCCCACATTCCTAATGGAGCATCTGACATGAAAAGGTGAAAAGCTACGAACACTGTAGATGATTATTACATTCAGAGGATCACAGAACCAAAGACTGGTTAGAGCACAAGACGACTTCAGAGGTAGCCTTAAAGATTATCGAACTCAATACCCGCATCCACAGGTGAGATAATGTAAATTCATAGAGGTTAAGTGATATTGAAAGAACTTTTTGTGACAAAGTAACATTACCAAAACAAAACGTGGCAGTCTAGGCCTGCTTAGCTAAACAGCTCAGTCTTTACTTTAAATTGTAACAAAGTACTTAGGAGAAAACAAGCAAAAAGTGTCATCAGGATAGTAATTATGTTTGATTTATTTTCTGTAATGGGGTAATCCTGTTTTATGGTGAAAGTGATAATTATGAAAATTACATGGAAATATGAAAAAATATGATATGTAAGAGAAAAGCAGAATACAAAACAGTACATGTAGTTTTATAAGAATACATATGTATGAGAAAAAGAACTGGAGGGTATGGACCTAAAACAAGTTGTTATGTTTGGATAGAATGATGATTTTTTTTTTCTTTATTCAAATATTTCTCTACATTTTTCAAATGATTTAGTTGGGTAGGGGGCCTCCACTCAGACTCTGGAAAAGAAGACAAAGTAAGAAGGATGAAGAGGCTTCACAAAGAAGGAAAGGGAAGCTATTTGGGGCAAATATTCCATCTTGAGTCAAGACATGAAGAAATTAACAACAGGAACATCTGGGAAATGATGTAGGCAGCTCAGCCTACTAAACTGCTAAAATGTGTACCATGATAAAATGATTAGCCATCATAAATGTAGAGTATTGTCTAATTATATGAAGTGCTTCCCTCTGATTCCAAGGTGGGGATCAGAGTAAAGGCACATACTGAGCCTGTTTGCACAGGGCCAAGTGCACGGTAGTTATTTAGCACAGAATTAGGTGTTGCTGTTATTGTCCTACAACTCCTTTTAAAAATTCTGAATAAACGGCTTACTGATTGTTTCATATGTATGAAAGATTCAACAAGCAGGTCTTGAGAATTAAAACTGATGAATAGAAGGAAGATGTATTAGCATTTATTTTCGGATGGTCTTTGGTTGGAATCTGCATTACATTTTAAGCAGACTTAGTTGATGGAGGATAGTATGTGGGAAAAATGCCAAGGTCAACTTTTTTGTTTTTGTTTTTGCAGTTTTTTGCCGAGGCCTGGTTTAAACCCACCACCTCCAGTATATGGGCCGGCCTCCTATTCCTTGAGCCACAGGCGCCACCCTCCAAGGTCAACTTCTATGCCAAGATTTTCTTTTTAAGTAGGAAAAAGATTATCATTGATACATTTACTGACCAGCAACGATAATTTTGTGTTTACAGATCTATGGGAAAATGTAAGACCACCCCTGTTTGATCAGAGTAAGGGCATGAATGTAGAGATAAAAAATCAATTCCGTTTCTTTGAACAGCTTTAGATCTGGTCTTAGAGACTTCTAAGAAAGAATAAAAATTGTTACTAATTATATGACTTTTATTCCATTCTTAGTATTAAATTTAAAATAAAATCAAGTAGGATTTTAAAATGGTTCATATGCATAGTTCATATTACATCAAAGCACTTCATATAATTAAACAATACTCTACATTTATGATGGCTAATCATTTTATCATGGTACAGATTTTAACAGTTTAGTAGTAGTAACTTCACTTTAGTCCCTATTCCTCCAACCATTCTTTAGTTATGTTCCCTAAGGTGCAATCCCTTTCTCTTCTTATTTAACAAACTCCGTAGCTCACTTCAACTGTTGTAATGGTTCCTAGAACTTAGATACCAATAACTCCCTTATATATCTCTCCTACTATTACCCTTTTAAGTGCTTGAGAGTCATTCTCAACTAGGGCATTTCTTCTGGGTATTTCTTCAGGACCTCAAATGCCACAAGTTCAAACCTTAATTTAACATCCCTTCCAAGAAACCTGCTCCTGCTCTCATAGTCTATTTTTGGAGAAAAGCACTGTCACATACAACCTGCCCAGGGCAGAAATGGGGGTCATATTGGTCTCTCCGCTCTCCTTGACCTCCAATAGTCTAAGAACCATCAATCCTGGTGACGAGACCTCTTACCCCAGCCTTACTGTAATAATCTTATTTCAAGACACTATCATTTTTCAACCAGACTGTTAGAATAAACTGTTCTCATTGCCTTTTGTTTTGCCCCATTCCAAATATCCCCTATGCTACTGACATATTACTGTGAGCACTTAAGCTATAAAGATTAACTAAGGGTGTATATAACGGACATAGATTTTTGTCAGGCATATTTTAAGAATTAGGTCATCTCCTCCCCTTTCCTCCACCTTCTTCAAGTTTAAATCCGATCAAATCATTCTGACTTAAACCTCTTCAATGTTCTCCAACTCATGAAGCCCTAAGTTAGGATCCCTATTAAAACAGGGATCCGGTCTTGGCCCACCTCTCCTGTCTCACCTTCATGCTCCTAACTATACTCAGCACACCAGGTTTAGGGAGAAATCTGTAATTCTGCAGATGTGTGAGATTCTCCCCAACGTTATGCTTTCTACAGGTTGAATCCTCGGGCTACGATATGCTTCCTTCATTAGTCACCTGCAGAAATCCTTGCCATTCTTTACGATTAAATATAAATAATGTAAAGTTCATTGAGTCTTTAAAGGGCAGTCCTCCAATGTATCTCCGTAGCAATAATTATATCTTGCTGAACCTTTTAGATATTTATTTACCTCTTTTCTAGAGGTTTTGTTCATTTTTTAGGTATAATCTCTGTTCAACACAGAATGTTTGTCAATATATTCTTTTATTTAACATTTTATCAGATATCTACCATGTGTCATTCTTGGGTATGTTAGGGATACAAAAATGCATTAAGTTCTAATCCCTGCCTCAGTGAGGCCACAAAAGGTAGCAGATTCAAAAAATAAACAGACAGTGACAATGAAGACTACAGAGTTGGTCTTAGAATAGTTATTTCAGCTCCTTGAAGTTCACATTTCTAATGGATAATTTCCTATATTTATATATTTAAGCTGAAAAGACACAGAATATATGTTACAAATAAAGCACATTCTAAAGAGATTAGATCTTTAAAAAAGGATGGTTAATATGGTGGAGAACATACTAAGTATTCTGCACAGTAGGGACAGAAAGGATGGTGTCAGAGAAGTAGAAGTGATCAAGTTTCTGAGGAAGGAAGGGAAACTAGCTTTAACTAAGTAGGACAGTTAAATCTGGGGTTGGATGCCGGGGTGAGCATTTCTGTGGGATGTCTGATGGAGGCAGCTGAATACTCAAAGGTCGGGAAGAATTGGGAAACAGACTCCGGTGAAACGCTGGTAAGATTTGCTAAGGGTGGCCAAGTAAGATAGCAAGACCTGCCTTTCCTCATCCTCTACAAAGACATTCATAAAGTTAATCTTCAAATGCTGAGTAAAATTGCTCAGGATTGTTCTCTGCCTTTTCTCCCCCACCAAAAATAAAATATGCTGAAGACTTCTCCTATAATGCTCCTATGGTATACTGTACCCCTCTTTTTTGTTTTTAAACAGTGATCATACTTGTAACTACTTATTCAATGTTCACATTCCCCAATAGATTGTGGATTTCAGGAGAAAATATACTATGTCTTTCTTAACATCATGTGTTGGCACAGGACTTGACATAGAATAAGTGCTCAAAACATAGCCTGAATAAATGTGGGAAAGAATGAGCATATGTAAACACAAAGAGCATCCGGGCGGTGCCTGTGGCTCAAGGATTAGGGCACCGGCCCCATATACTGAAGGTGGTGGGTTCAAAACCTGGCCCTGGCCAAAAAACAAAACAAAACAACAACAACAACAACAACAAAAGGAATATCCCAGAAAGATGGGTACCATCAGTCCCATCTTATGATGAGATTGTTGCAGTGCTGAAAAGTTAGCTGACCTGACCAAATTCACAGAGACAGTGAGCAAAAAAGACAGTCATAAGTTCCACAATGTCAAGACTTTGTCACCCATGCTCTTTCCTCTTGATCACACAGCTTCCCTTATAAAGCAACTAAAAGATTAAATTCGTAAGTGTTGAAGAAACATGAATAAGTCCCCTAGAAAAGGAAGACTTACTGAAGGAAGACATTGTAGATTTTGATCTTGAAGGAAATGAATTATAATCTGTCATGAGATTAGAAAAGAGAGAGAGAGGAAAAAGAAAAAGGAAAGAAATTAGAAACTTCAGAGAATATAACTGAGTAGCCACTCCAGCTGGAAAAAAAATAGTATGTAAGGGGATAGTTTTGAGGGCTCTCTTGAAACAAGTTAAAATGAAAAATTAGATATAACTGTTCAGCAGTTTCATTTTAAAACATGTATAAACACAAGTGACAAAAAGAGCTATATATAAAGATGTGGCTTTGATAGAAATAAAGAACAACAAAGAACTAAAAAATACCCGAATCAAGATGCTGCTATATATGGAGTTATTTGCTCACTTACATCATCCACCTAACTTTTGCTTTCTTGCTTTCATTTGGTTCATAAAAACCAATTAAACTTGAATGAAAAGAAAACCAAGCAGTTTCTTGGAAGATGTTAACTCTCTCTTACATGCTGAGAAATCAAATGTGGGTGGAGCAAATCAGCGAGGAAATTTCAAACTATTTTGGGCTATGTATTTTCATGGGTCATTCCCTCACTAACCCTTCCCACCCCAGATATTTTACTAATTGGAACTTTAGATTTCAAGTAGACATCTTGAGATGTAATTTGGTACATCTGCTTAGAAATGTGCCCAGAATCTCAAATGATTTAATTGTAGCATTTTGGGAATGGCGAACACTAGTGCAATTACAAATAACTACCAGAGAAACGCGAATAAATGTCACTTTATTGGGAAAGGACAAAGACAGGTTCCAACTTCATGTAAGCAATTAAAGTTGCCTTTGTGACCATGAAATAAGGTGGCCTTACAAATATTTGGATGGTCTTCAATGAAACAAGAAACTTTAAGGATTCACTAAAACATTCAGTGGGAAAGTAGTTTCTGCCAAAATGATCCTCTTCCATGTTAATAGATATATGCGGGTGTGAAATACAAACAACTTCTGTTCAAGTGGTCTAATTCTTATATTTTAGGAAACTTTATGTTCTCCAAAAATAGGTCTTCTTAAGCTCTCCCACTGAAAAAGTTCAAAATAAGCCCACAATGTCTTCACACCTCAGCTACCTGTCTCTCAAGTAGCACACTATCTTGATCATAGTTTTAAAAATGACTTGTCACAACACAAAGCATTGTAGGCAATCTGCTTTACACACACATTCATTATAGAAGAAACCATGGGCTATCAATGATGCTCTGAGTTTCCCATCAAGGAATACCACATCCAATCACAAGGCCTCTTAAGAAGCTGGAGTTCAATGGACACTTTGAAAAAAATGTTTTAGGTCAAGATCCTTAAATATATTGGGGTCTAAATACACTTAAAATATAAAAGATATTTCCATCAATCATTCATAATGATCCACTATTAAGGGATACAGAATCCAGAATCTTAGGAGAATGGGGGTCAATGGGAAGCCCATAAAATACAAGCCTATGTAACCTGAATCCCCAGGTAATTCTAATACACAACTTCCCTTCTCTGCTAATGATAAGAAAATCATAAAATTAGTCCTTTTAGTTTTCCTTGACTTCCTAAATTTCCATCTACCTCATATTAGTTTCAGTAATTTATCTGTTTAATATCCATGACACTAAAATTTGTTGATTATTAAAAGAAAAAAAGCTGATCACTCTTAGGAAGGCCAACAAGGAAGAGCAGAAATATGTTAATGGCTTGACTAGGGTTCTTTGTCTTCTACTGAATTTCAAGGTACTGTAAGAGAAGAATTAATTAGCTTGGAAAAAGGCTTGACCATTGGCTTGATGTAAAAATACCAATTCATACTTGATCCTGCTCAATGCTTGAACTAGGAAAGTTTAGAAGAATTTGGAGTTTGTAAGATTAGATTTACTTATAGATTAAGACTAAAAACAATTAAGTCATACTTCTAGAGTTCTTCATTCTGATTATGCACAAAGCTTTTAAAAATAGACCACCATCCACCAGGAACCAGAGACATGGATAAAATTGTTATGTAGGCCATCTGGGGGACTATCTCTCCTGTCTATCACCCCTTTTGGCTCCACCACAGAGGCGGAGCACCAGAATCCCCTAAATTTAATTTCCAGTAATAAAGTTCCTTTACATTATTACCATAGTGAGTCATCATTACTGATGCAAGGATAGCCGTGTTTATCTCAATGTCTGAGAACAGACACTGACTATCCTGGCTCTTGAGTTTTACCCTGTTGTGTTGCTATTCAGTTGTCCAGCAAAATCTTTGAAGTCAAGTGCCCTTGTGCAGAACAACATTAACATCGCAACCCTGCGGTGGTTATCTTAAGAAGGACGTGTATAAGGTTGACCTTTGACTAGTATTTGGGAACTGTCGCTAACTGATCAGTGTGGTTTGCTGTGCCTAGATCATGCAATGTGGTTCATGATGAACATCTGATTTCCTTCTGGGAATCAGAATTTTGGTACATGCCAGGAACAGGGTACCTATTGGACTAGGTGACCAGTCCCCAACATTGGTCACCGAATATCTCACATGTTGTTGCAATTCTGTCAGTTGGGGAAGAGGGTGCTCTGTGTGACCCTCCCATGGAAGGATAAGAACACAGGAAGCCCGTACATGGATTCTCCTAGACCTTCCCTCTGTTTTTTCCCCTTATCACCCAGTTGTGTAAACTCACTACATCACTGTAATAAACCTTAGCCATAAATCCAATTACATGCTGAATTCCATAAATACTCCCAGTGAATCTCCGAACTTGGGTGTGATCTGGGGACCTCACTGCAACTCTGAAATGCCTCTCCAGTCTAAGGCTTGTGTGATTCCTCTCATCACGGGGGCACACTCATTGTGAGGTTTCACTTTTGTCCTCATGAAGCTTGTCCTAGCTCTTCCTAGCTTCCTACATTATTGAAGAAGTCTAAGCGTCACTACAGATTTCTAGGATCTGAGGTCTTCTTTCAAAACTAAATCATTTTTGGAAAAAAAAAAATCCTCCGGTTTATCATCTGATCTAAAGTATTAACTCTGATGGTAGAAGTCTAAGGCCAGGTAAAATGTTAGTTCACGAATTGATCAGTGACAGAAGTATATGGGGGGCGTGGGTCTGTAGGCTTTGAAATGTCCCAGGCACCACTACACCAGCAGTTCCTAGACCTGCAAATAGGGCTGGCCTAGCGCCGAAGTTTTGGGCATATGCCCACAGAAAAGAAGATCTACTGCTCTTCTAGTCGCTTTGACTACATATTATAGATTTTTCTTTTTCAGTGTGAGAAAAGGAACAGAAAGCTAATGAGACATTATCTAAATCGGAAAGACCCTATAGCTCCATCATCCTGATTGCAGATACAGATATTGCAATCATGTGGTGGTCACTGATAGGCAAGAAAATAATTCATATTCTCCTGGTTTTATTTTTGTGTGGTTTTTTTTTTTTTTTTTTTGGTCGTTTGTTTGTTTTGTTTTTTACTGAATCATAAAGATTTA
Organism: Arctocebus calabarensis; assembly: GCA_963573935.1. Classification (NCBI taxonomy): domain Eukaryota; kingdom Metazoa; phylum Chordata; class Mammalia; order Primates; family Lorisidae; genus Arctocebus; species Arctocebus calabarensis. Next base: position 16,472 of record CAUYON010145589.1, read on the forward strand.
AAACACTATCATGGAATAGGAACAGTTACCTTGGGGACATGGGTGGGGGACCAGTGAGCAATGGAAAAGCTTAAAAGTCAGGGTGTACACTTGGTCTGATCCTGTGAGAGGTAAAACAGTTCAAATCATCTTTATTTTTGACCAGGGTAATTCAATGCATCAGGGTCAGAAAAGGCCATCATCATCTTCGTCATCATCCTACCAACATATGATATATTTCCATGTATGTGAATTTCAAAGCCAATTTATAAATTATTTCATTTGACACAGCATACCAATTTCTGTGAACATTTCTGATGTAATTTTAAATAAATACTGTTACTATGATAATAATCCTTGTAGAGTTTTTACTATAAGCTAAACATGCCAAACATATTTCCTGTAAGAGAAAAAAAATTAATAAAAGCAATATTGACCACCACTGGATATTACTTCCAATGGTAATAGTTTTACCAAAATGTGTTTCAAAACTAAATCATTTTTGGAAAAAAAATCCTCCGGTTTATCATCTGATCTAAAGTATTAACTCTGATGGTAGAAGTCTAAGGCTAGGAAAAATGTTAGTTCACTAATTGATCAGTGACAGAAGTATATGACAGAAGTATTGCTCTATATTAAGACCTAAAAATAGGTCTTAATATAGAGCAATAATAGCATAGTACTTCAGAAAACTTAATCGCTATTAACGTGGAATTAAGGTGATTGAAGGGCTCAGAGAAGAAAAGTTTCAGTCTCAGAGTAACACATGCTACTAGAAGATGCATGACACACATCTAACTATGTCCTTTCTGCCACGAATGTGGAGATGCAGATAGATACTTTTCTAAGTGCTGCTTGAAGCGATACCTCTTTTGTCTTGCCAAACCTGCATCCTAACATTCCCTTGCTGTAGGTGTACTACTGGGTAATGCCCTTCTTCTGAACCTCTCTCCCTCTCTTGTCTCGTGTTTTTGTTTTCTCCTAAGTGCTTAAGTGAGACGCTCTTTAGAAAAGAGAAAACGTTGCCCAGATGCGTAAGAACCATGGCAAAACATTTTGCTGTCAATGTGGCAGTGGAATGAGGAACTGTGGCTCCTCTCTGTGGCTTTGAACCTTTCTTAGGAACAGATGAAAAGGTTTCTGCAGTCTGTTTGAATTCTCTCTGTACGAATCTATGTGTGTCATTACAATCATGTTTCACTGAAGTTTCATCTTAAAAACTGAGCACTGAGTTACAGAGCTACTAGAAAACCCCATGATTCTCAACAATAAGGCTGAAGCCAAGTCTTACTGGAAAGCAGAACTGCTGGCACAGAAGCATGAATTCTCCCTCACTGGCATATCTGCACGGAGCCCGCATGTAACTCAACCTCAGGCAGAGACGCACCCAGCCCTGTGAGTCAAATGTACTAGGTAGGGACTCTGGCACTGAGAAAACTAATGCCGAGTGCACTAGGGGAAGAATCTGTGAGTTCGTTAGCCAGACAATATTATTTAACTTCTCCTTCTGCAATAAGGCTTTAAGGTAGCACTTTACTAGCAAAATAATGGAAGCATGTGTGACACTTGGAATTGGAAATTAACCTAACCAAAAGAGAACGTTAGTATGTTTAAAACGAAATGGTGAAAAATTCATATACCTAGGATTTTCGTAGATTGATTAAAAGCTAAAGACAAAAACACCAACAAATTAAAATAAATAAAGACTGTGACTTGGAATAGCCACTTAATGATAAACAGAAAAGCCAAGGAAATATGTAAGAGAAGAAACACTTTCTTCTTCTTTGATACTTAACTGTGAACTGCAGGGTAGCAATACGCCTTTTATGGAGCTGAAACATTTTTAAAAGAGCCTTTCCCCCCTATTATAGCAGGGATTTTCTGTTAATGTGATTGGAAAACAGAGAAATGTAAGAAGCAAACATATTCACTCAACAAATAAAATGCTTATTAAAGGAATGTCCTGTGCCAGACACTTAGCATTAGACAGAGATACAATGACAGGAAAAGACCAACACACTACGTGCTTATTTTGTGTCGTCGTGATCAAGTCATTTTACAGCCTCCTTCTTTCACTCAGAGTTCTCTCATGAGCATTTTTCATATCATTATACATGCCTTACAAACATAATTTAATAGTGGTTTTGTTATCAAATAAGCCAACACTTATAGAGGACTGTGTACAAGGCCCTTCCTGTATGTTACTCTTTTAATATTCATGACAAGCCTAGAAGATAGGTACTTCTTTTATCCTTATTTTGTAGATTAAAGAGTTAAATGGTTAGTTTAAGAAACTCACTGTATATTACATAGTTAATTAAAAGCATAACTGAGGTTCAAAACAGACAGGTGAACTCAAGTATTACATTAATATTACATAACTAACTGCCTTATGGTCGTGTAATATTCCGCCACTCTCATTTGGCATATAAACCTTTTATAAAATGAAAATGGAAAAAATGACAAAAGTAAGGAGTGACAGTTGAAACAACAAATGAAGAAAGGAAAAAAAAAGGCAGATCAGTAGAGAACCTTTCCTTGGAAGGATTAAATAAAAGGGGTCATGAAAGAAGAGGAAAAATAAGATTTCAAAAATTATCCCCTTGGCAAGTTTCTAAACATTGCTAATCCAGAAATGATTACATATTTGGGATCACTTTTTTTAAAGTAAAGAAACAAATGCTTATTGTGTATTATTTTCATCAGGAAAGCATCAGTTAGAACTTTCCAATCATTTGAAACTCTGGGCAATAAGCAACAAAGAATTGAGCCATCAGATATGTCCAGGTTTAGTCGCAATGGCAATTTGCTGGGCTCGGCTAAAAGATGTATAGAATCAGGGATCTTCCAAGAAGAGTCTTGGCACAGTCTTATAAAAATGAGAAAGCCAACTCACCAATCAGGGCAGGTTGCACTTGCTAGAAGTTCTATACGCAGTGGTTATTCACATAGCCATGCTCAACTAGCAGTGAATAATATAAGACCACTTGTGATATGGAGAATAATTAACGTTAATTCTCTCCAAAGCTCTTGTTCGCTCTGTGCCTCCTCATCTCACTTCCCTATGTCTGTGAGCCTGTATGTTTGATTCAACACTCCTCCGTCTCACTCTCACCCGAGCATCTCTATCATCAGTCCGATTTGGGGTTCATTAAATAAAGACCACACTCCACACCTATAATCTTCCCAATGCGCTATTTTTTTATAACTTCAGGGAAAGACTGCAGTATAATAAAAGCTCTTAAAGAGCTTGTGCTTTGAAACGAGACTGTCGTGAATTCACATCCTGGCTCCATCACTCACTTCTAATTAACAAACTTAGGCTGGAGGTAGGGGAGGCTTGAGGGAGGATGGTGGTGGCGTTTTCTACACCTAGGGAGTCTTCTATAATGCCTTGTACAGAGTAAGTGTTTAATAAATATCTTTATATTATATTCCCACATCTAAATTTTCTGTGTTCATTTAACAAGATCTAATTCTGTTCCTTTTTTTTTTTTTTTTTTTTTTTTGCTTCCAAGAAATATGTACCTGGCAGATGTTTAACAGCTACATGTCGGCAGTGAATGAAATAATGTTGGTTCATAATTTGGTTGTAAAGTTTATAAAGTGCTTGGAGTTGACAGAAATAGAGCAAATGAAGACTATAAATGGACATAAAACATGAACTCTCTCTCTCACTAACCCATCCTTTCTCCTTAGATTTAGCTCTCCTGAACTAATTCCTCTGGTTTTTTTTCTTCCCTCTTTCCTAAGAGGCAGACATACCAACCTAAAAAGCAGTAGTAAGAGACAGGAAGGCTTGAATTTATTTAGAAGCCTTCACAGCATCAGAATCTAAAGATGCTAAAGTAGCTCAAAACCAGAGATCAGGTTCATCTACCTAATGTGAATGGCTTGTAGATTAAAGTCTGATAAGAAAATAGTGGTCCCTGTCAAGTAATTCTCGAAGCATAATGGCTGAAGTATAGCCCATCATGGTAGCCATCGGGGTTGTGACTTATTTCATGGTTTTGCAAAGGATAGCATGTCATTTCCAAAAATATCCCAGTGTTTTGGGGAGAAATTCATCCACTCTGTTCCCCCGGAGCTTTAATTCATGACATGTCACCGAGCCTGTGAGTGGGCTTCTGCCAGTGTGCAGAAACTAATGACATGAAACAGGTACCAACAAAAGCACAGCTGCTAATGGGCATATTTAAATCAACGTCTATTCTTCCCATGCCATCATGCAAAGCCCCTCCGACTGCTCTAAAACAAATACAGCTTAATTTTATTTCCTGCCTGGCTTTGTACAATTTTGACATGTCCTCAGTCAAACACGACCCAGTCCTTCAATCAGACCCTATTTTTCTGGAGATGGGAAAACAAGAGGAAGCTAAAGTAATTATTGAAAACTCATAAGCAGCAGCTTTACCCTAATTACCTTGACTTTCCTTTTTAATTTTTCTATCGATTGTCTCTTGTTAATATACAAGTATTGACTGAGCGGGTAGAGTCTGGTGCTCCTATGATAAGAACAGATGCTGCTGGGAAGCAGAATGCAATTAGGAGACCCAATATTCTACTCCTCCTTTTCAGAAGCACACATGCACAGCACAGACTTTGGTCTGAGACCTTCTTAAGAACCACCTGCAGCCCCTACACATAAGAATGTTTGTTCACTGTCTTTGCTGCCTGTTGTGCCTTTGCCACCAGAGGGCAGCTAGAAAAAGCAAAAATAATCTTTTTCTTCATTCCTCTTTTGATGTTAGAACAATGTTTCCCCTATTTTCAGCACATATTCTATTAGAACTTCCAGGTCAACAACGACTCCATGTGGATGAACAACCAGTGAATGAAGGTGACATCCTTTTGAGCTACATGTGTTCACTTTTAAATGTAATTTTAAGTCTTAATTTGGAGACCAGAAAAACAAAACAAAAACCAGCAGTATTAGACAGATGGCCCTGAATATTAACATATCAGTAACAGAACCTGATTCCTTTGTCAGGGAGAAATGTAAATTTTTCTTGTTGCAGGATATAAAGCTTGCTTTAAAAAATATTTATTTCTGAAATACTTTAAACTTTTGGTAACTCATGAATCCAAGTTTTCAGGAACATTAATACTTTCTTGTACACTATCATGGTGTAGCTCACTGTAAGTAAACACAACTTGGTAAAGTCTGCAAATTAGTTTTTTAGATGCCAAGATGACCCTGGTAATTACCAGGGTATCATGTTGCATTCTGTCTTATTTTATCTTTTACTCTAAGAAGAAATAAATAAAACAGGAGTAGTTAGCAATACTACAAATACCAAAAAACATAATTTCTCAAGGGGTAGTAATAGCCCTTGAGAAGAGGTGTGAGTGTGGCGAAGTCCAAGTGGAAAGCGGTAGGAAAGAAAATTCAATGGATTCACAGGGGGGAAAAAAAATCAATGAAAGAATCATTAGACTAAAAAAAAGAGGGTTAAAGACTGATACATTCTGCAGAAATGGCACACTGAATGATAGAGCTCCTTTAAAGTATATTATAATAAAAACAGTAGCATTACCAATTGTGAGTGACAATTCTGTAGACTTTGGGAACATTTAGTGAAAGGGCAAATGGATTTCTATTAAAATAATTTCATCAGTCCCCGGAGGCATCCTTGTAATCAGCTGGTCACAGGCCTAAGTATATCAACAATCCAGACCAGGAAATGGCAAAGCCACTCCTTGGAAGGTATGGAGAAAGAAAGTCAGACTGCAACCTGTACAATGGGATCAAGTCATCAGACACTGTTGTGGATATTCATTCACAATGTCAGTTTAAAACATGTTTTAGTAAAATGTTAGTACAAATACCTTATATGACATTTAAGGTTCAGAAATGAAAGCTGAAAAACATCTTTAGGGTTTTGCATTTGAATTTTTTTGGCTATTTTTTTGGTTGTAGTTGTCATTGTTTAGCAGGCCTGGGCTGGGTTTGAACCTGCCAGCTCCTGTGTATGTGGCCAGCATCCTTGCTGCTAAGTTACAGGCACCGAACCCTTCTTTAGGATTTTGAATGACCTATGCACATACTCCCATTAGAGCACTTAGACAGTGTTATAGCAGTTCAGGAAACATTTTCTCCATGGCCACTATGTCCCAGATGATAGCATACAAAGGCAGATATAACCTGGGTTATTGTTTAGTGGAGAGAAACAGTCAAATAATTATAATGTGATGTGAACAACAATTATGATTTCTATTGGAATTATATGGTAAAGAAGGTTAAATTATACCCAATGACAGACAATCAACAAACCATGAAACTACCCTATCCTAACCAGTTGTTAAATCAGCTGAAGAAAAAAAAGAGAAGGCTTCATTTATTTTATTATTGTTATTTTTTAAAGTTACATTTGGCCTGGGTTGGTGGCTCATGCCTATAGTTCTAGCACTCTGAGAGGCTGAATGGGAAGGTTTCAGGAGTTTGAGACCAGTCTGAGCGAGCGAGACCCCGTCTCTACTAAAAATAGAAAAATTAGCTGGATGTGGTGGTGTAAGCCTATAATCCCAGCTACTCAGGAGGCTGAGCCAGGGAGTTTGACGTTACTATGAGCTAGGCGGATGCCAGGGCACTTTAGCCTGGGGCAACAGAGTGAGACTCTGTTGCTAAAAATAAAAGTTCCATTTAAGCTGTATCTTAAAATATTGATATAATCGAAACAACCATCAGGAGAGCTGCAGGGCTGGAGCAGCAAGACAGAGCGGCCCCGGGGTGCTTAGGTCAGACTAGGCCACAGTGGGAGAGACGGCCACTCCTGACAAGTGCAGACCTGTGTTTAGGAAGACAAGGGTGGGAAGAGAGACACACACACCTGCCAGGAGGCTACTTGAGCAGATCAAGAGAAGGGTAAAGAAAAATGAAGGAAAAGTGGACAGTCATCCTCCAGAAATTGACCTATGGCTCCTATTGGCTTTCTAGGCATGTGGTAATGGAAAGGGCTTGGAATTTGTTGTCAGAAGACTTGGGTTGAAGTCCTAGCTCCATTATTTACTCTGCAGGTGACTCTCAACTAGAATTATTTCAGAACACTGACTAAAAGTGGGAAAGAGGGCTTCACTGTAAGAAACAGAAACCACGGCAGCTACATTACCTCTAACTCTTCAGCGTCTCGCTGCCTCCGTTCTACCCGAGGATATTACATCTGCCTCCTCACCTAACGGGTCACTGCTCCTGCGATAGCCGCTGCCCACTACCTACCCGGGCCGTCGTTCCTGGAGGGCCACATGAATAGGCGTGTGCAAAGCCTCTGCGTGCAATGTGAGAAGCCATCATTATTAGGAGTGGCAGGGAGAAAGGACACTTTTGTTCTCAATACCACTGGTCTCTGAATAGTGTTAACTAGAAGGACAAATAATTGTCATGAGGAAAAGCGATTTGCTGAGATGGTGTTTTTGAAGCATTTTATATGGTCATCATGGGAAAGAAGGTTAAACTATAGCTACTGAAAGACAGCCAACAAACCATGAAACTGCCCAACGGTGCTAGAATGTTCCAGAGAAGTTTTTTCTTTTAAGAGTGTCTCCCCTAAGTACTGCCACTGCGTTAATGGAGGTGGACTATGTTTATGAAGCGTGTTAATGACTATTCCAGCAGGTAATAACGGATCAACAACCTAAAGTTTAAGGGACAGATCTTAATATTAACGTACATGTCAATATTCAAGCAGGCTCCTGCATATAAAATGTGTGGATAATTGGAAATTTCATGGTCCTAGAGTTTCTAAAGGGTCATATGCTTACTTGTTGCTTACAGTGTACAAGCTAATGTATAGCAATTCCTCTTGTTACGTTCTAACTTTTTTTTAATACTCAGAGGAATTTCCTTTCTTGTAGGGTGGAATTTTCATTTTTTATATGAGGAAGCAAGTATTACTGACTATTAATATGCTTTAAAGTATCTTTGTGCTTGCCAAAGTTAATTCACTGCATCAAATTACATTATAATATGAAATATTATGGAATTGATGTCATACATTGATGATGAAATTTTAAAAAAAAATTTCTCTTAATGCCCTCATCTATTTACTCTTAGTTTTGTTACATTAGAATCCTTTACTCTTCAATACAATGGACCATGCTTTTGGCCGCTCAGCTCCACAGTAACATTAACCATGCAATTAAAGATACTGGTGACGCTTCAAATTTCATCATCCGGATAGCATTACAAGGTTGGGAAAAGCTGTGGCTGTAGAATATTATCCTTCTGAAATGAAAGAAAAGTTAAACAAAAGGCCAATTTGTTATTGTAGTGGCTTTGTAATGTGCCACTTGGCTAGGCTGAGTCACACTTCCAGAACTCTATTCCCTGTGTGTTAAGGGTTAGAGTAGACTGTAAGAAACATCTTTGCTCCAGCTGTGAGGGTAGAAATGAAGCTGTAGCCACCGTGTTTTCTATACTTAGCAGCTGTGGCCTTAATGTCACTGCTTAGCAGTTGGCTTAACAGCTTGGCAGGGGGCAGCTGCCCGGCCTGCAACTGTGTCAGCTTTCCTGGATCTCCCTTCTGCATCTTGGTCTTCTACACCAAGTGTATCTCTAGCTCCAGTCCTTCTCCTGTAGGATCCCCAAACCATTCCAGTTGGACAAAATGAGAACTGACAAATTCCAGTTCTTTCTTGCAGATCACAGCTTGTCCTTACTCCCCCTGACTCTATATCCCTCTGGTCCTCCTCATGGGTTGCCCTGTGAACATTAAACTACAGCAGGAGTTATGAAGACAATGACCTTACTGAGACTGTTTCAGTGGGTCTTACAAGTTCCTGAGGTCAAGTTCCTATAATAATTCTCTTTTAATACTCAACCCACACCACTCTACTGCACCCACTGCTACATGTGCTTCTCCGAGGTGGGTAAATGTCATGAACTTCAATGCTGTCCTTTCACAAAATGTCTTTTGTTGTCCTATTAAAAAAAATAAAGTCCTATACTGTGGTGGGTATACAGAAAAGGCAGAAGTAACAGTATCCAGTCTTAGACTACCATAAATAATTTGCATTTATATTACATTTTATAGCTTAGAATATACTTTTGGGCTCCAGGTTCTGCTTCAGTCTCCATTGGGCTGGTTAGCTTCATTCTCTTCCATAGCTACAAACTATTAAAACAATCCGTCTACTTTATAAATGCATTCCATATAAACAAAGAAGATTGTGCTACAGCGTATTCATCTCATTTACTGGAAAACAATTCAAATGGAACAGAAGTTACAACACAACCTGGCACTGGGAAGAAACTTACAGGCATGCTTGGTTTACATGGTACCCAGAATCCTTTCTGCAGCATTCCTGGAGATGTCAGTACCATTATCTTCAAACTAGAAGAAGCTAATCGTTTAGATCATTTCTAATAATTACTACTTTAAAGAAGATTTAAAATCATGTTCTCTGAAAATGATGTTCTCAATACTCCAAAAATACACATCCAAAATTATCTATTCAAAACAGGTCACGGCAACTGGTATGACGGAGCTCCCGCACATGTGCAGGGTGTATCAGTCCCAAGAACATCTTGTGGAAGGTGGCTCAAAGACTAAGAAGTTGTCAGTTTGTCACTCCATTATCCACAACCTCAACTAAAAATCTCATTCTCCAAAAGTTCATCTTTTAAAACGTTACATTAAGTGCTATTCCATTTCCCAGCAATGCTAACCACAAAGGTAATGATGCTGTACATTTAGTTTTTCTAGTCTTCATATGTCTGCTGGCATTATAAATGAGTCATTAATAGTCTTAAGTAGATTGTCGTTGCTTGTGACTGCTGAGGAATTTCATTTCTTTCAAGATAGAAGGAGGACAATTTGGATTAATAAGTGAGGGGAATAGACAGTATACAAAGTTAAAAGAATCTAAAAGTATACAGTTCCAACTTTCTAGGATATTTATTTGTCACTTAACTCAAAGGCTGAATAGCACGTTTCATAAAAAGTAGAGGCAAAGAAGACAGACTGTTGCCTATCAGAAACATGGGAGTTGTCTCAAAAAAAGAACCTGAAAAATCTTATCTTTCCTTGCGTAGTTTAAAGGAAAGAGCAATTTGGCAAAAACAGTCCGAGGATGTCACATATATCATCATCAGCCCCAAGCCATCTTCACAGTCCGAGGATGTCACACATGTCAGCATCAGCCCCAAGCATTTTCTGATGTACAAACACATCCTGGTTAAATGAGATCCACGCAACCAGAAACCTTGAGCTACTAGTTCTACATTGAGTTTGGAAGTCTATAACACGAGAAGGATTCACATAGCCTAGACATTTATGGCAAAAATCTTCCTGGCTAAGAGATTCTAAAAAATAAAAAGAATAACCTTCATAAGGTAGAAGAGCATTTATAGCAGAAAAGAAATGTCAGAACTATGCTTAGAAGATAAGCATTTGCGGAAGAGCGATGGGATGGATTGAAGATATTGGTAGAGAACTATTACCAAGTGCCTGGAATTTCATGCCGATTGCTCACATCCGATTATAGTCAATAAGGAGCAATGGAAGGTTTTAAAAGATAATGAAAAGATTAGGACTGTGCCTAAAAATGAACATGAGAGCAATGTGCAGTATGTAGTGAAGACTGACAGTGATTATCCACATGCAGCTGGAACAAGACTAAAGACTGCGGCAATACTCAAAAAATGCCAAATTAAGAGGGAATTCCTAGGATGGAATCTGTATGTTTTGGATAATAAGAGTTAGTAACAAAAAGGAGAATAAAATTGAAGATAAATATGACCTTTACAGCATAAGTGGCTAAAAACAGAAGTTAGATAAAAAAAAAAAAACAAGCAACTCCCACCAGAGGACCAGCTCTGCTTCAGACAAGAGCGGACATGAGAGTGGGTTTAACTGGCACAGGCAGGAGACAACAGAGTATGAGTCTACAATACAAAGGTCTGGAGTGAATACAATCAAAAGCACAAACGAGGAACTTAGCTTGATATGGCAGAAAACAACTTGTTCCTCAGAAAAAGGAATAGGGAGGGGGAGAGGAGCGGAAGATAGAGACAGATTTTTGAGTAGAGAAGAGTCATGGTACAAGAAGGTAGAAGGTAAAGGACTATGATATCTGGAAAGATAAAGAACCTGAGATCCCATTTAACAGAGGTAGGGAAATAACTTCCTAATGCAACTATAGATTTCTTGGTACAAAAAGATCAGGAAAATGAATGGAAGGTATGGAGAGGACTCAGATAAACATGCAAGTCATCTGGTAGAGGTTTATGAAGAATATAGATTAGATTAGAAGCCAGACTCCAACTGCTTTATGAAAAAGGAAATGGGTTGCTTAAACTGAAGTTTAATTGACATCTACCTTAATTCTGAAGAAAGTCAAACATCTGATCAAAGCTTTGAGGTGGGAATGATTTTAAAACAGTTGGCAAACAACAAATAATACTTTAACATGTAAGATATACAGATAATCAAGTGTGAGTCATAATTCACTAAAACTTAATTTCAAAGAGTTGCAGGGACCCAATATAGGTTGAGTTTTCCTTAGATGAAATGCTTGGGGCCATTTGAGATTTCAGATTATTTTCAGATTTTAGAATATTTGCACTATTTATACTCACTGGTTCAGCATATATAATCTAGATCCCAAAAGTTTTAGTGAGCATTCCCTTTGAAAGTGCCAAGTCAGTGTTTAAAATTTCAAATTTTGAAGCATTTCAGGTTCTAGATTTTCAGATTAGGGATACATGTGTACAATGTACAGAAAAATCCTTGCGTTTCAGGAAGGTATACAAAAACTAGCAAAAACTACTGGAAAAAAACCTCTAAATATAATTTTTCTAACAAATAGAATATAACAGAAACAATGAGAGATCACCTCGCCTCAATCTCATACCCGTCTTGAAAAAATAGTGAAGAATTATCATGAGATAAGTGAACTTCAAAGATTCCATTTACATTCTGCCAGGTCTTGTTTAAATAAAATGGAAAACCAATTTATGACCCATCACCATCGCCCTGCTTAATGTGATAATGACTGCGCAGACTTAAAGGTTTAATTTTAAATTCTTTCTAGTACTTGGGATGTTCCTATCAATAATTTGAGTTTTTGAGTGTCACCAGCTCTCACTCTGGGCTGCTAATGGGAGCTGTCCCAATGATACAATGAAGCTCTCCAGTGGATAACAAACAACTTACCTGTACAAATTTGACCTGCTAAAGGCGCTATTCTCTAGAGCTTGGTAAATGGTTTGTATAAAAATCCATATATTGAGTTGAGCAGAAATGAAATAAAGTCTAAGCAGTGACAGAATGTCAATTATGGAGTTGGCAAAATAGCCCTTTCAGAAAGTTGTTTTAACTCTGGGAGTCTTTTGATTCTAAGAATTTTATTTAAATATCATATTTTTTCTGTCATGAGCCACATTTTCTGTCATTTGCATAGTATCATGAGGAATTAGAAATGAAGAACCAGGAGTCTCAATAGATCACTGCGAGATCTCCACAGAAATGCGGCGAGTTACAAACACTGAAAGGGAAGTCACACAGCCTTGAACAAAATGAAAGTTTAGGGAGAAAGATAATTAAATAGTAACACCTAGACTTGTCAAGTGTAATGAATAAAACAAGCGTTTAGAATCGGCAAGGAACAACAATAAAACTCCCAGGACTATGGCTTAAATAACATGTACATTAACATTTGAAATGTGAGTTCTGATTTTCAGAATACTTCAGGTAAGTAATTCCTTGGTGAGTCACAACATCCCGTGAGGGAAGAAACACAAGCTGTTATTATACTGTTCTACATTTGCGGCAACTGAGTCTCAGAGGGGTCAAGCAATTTTCTTAGAAGCAACTACCTAGGAGGGTAAGTGCAAGGTCAGGATGTGACAACTGTGACATCTGATTTTGAGATTTTGTGATATGGGCCATTCTCACTGGAGTTAGATGTTATGTCAGGGTGCTTTTGATTTGCATTTCTATAATAGTTAGGGATGATGAGCATTTTTTCATATGTTTGTTAACCATTTGTCTGTCTTCTACAGAGAAGGTTCTATTCATGTCTCTTGCCCGTTGATTTATGGGATTGTTGGCTTTTTTCATGTAGATTAATTTGAGTTCTCTATAGATCCTGGATATCAAGCCTTTGTCTAATTCAAAATATGCAGATATCCTTTCCCATTGGGAAGGATGTCTATTTGCTTTGGTTGTTGTCTCCTTAGCTGTACAGAAGCTTCTGAGTTTAATTAAGTCCCATTTGTTTATTTTTGTTGTTGTTGCAATTGCCACGGCAGTCTTCTTCATGACGTCTTTCCCTAGGCCGTTATCTTCCAGTGTTTTTCCTATGCTTTCTTTCAGTATTGTTATTGTGTCATGCCTTAAATTTAAGTCCTTTATCCAACTTGAATC
>CAUYON010145590.1:0-66534 GCA_963573935.1 Arctocebus calabarensis
ATCTTATGACGTAGAAGACTCTGACTTTGAAACCCCAAAAGAACTTGATGTGAATTGTGAAGTATTCAACACTGAGGTGGGTTGGTTGAGTTTCTTGTGAAAATGTCAGATTATGTGATATTTTTACACACGTAGTCCTTAGTATGGTTCTACAGCTGTGTGTGTGTGTAAGAGAGACAGAGACACAGAGATGTGACACCTCTAGGAAAGAAGTGAAATTGCTGGTATGGCACAAAAAGTGTAAAAACTTTTCCAAGAGCTGGGGAGGGCTAAGATTTGGCCGAAAATTGAAATCCTGACTAATTCAATTAGCCTTGAATGAATTTGAATATGATCCTTCTAGTTAGGACTCCAATACTAAGATTTAGTAACTCCTAGCTTTTACTCTTAGGCATAGATCCTAACGGGAACAAATTAGACTCAAATGTATTATACCAAAGTATATAAAATAAGATGCAAAGCAATATTTTGCATCTGTTCCAGAAATCTTTGTTTAGTTTTATGGGTGAGCACAAAGATTTTCCTCACATGATTCCTCCTATGATTTTTCATATCAGGAAAAAAAATGATCTAACCGACTGTGTTCCAAGTCAAAAAAAGAAAAATGAAGGAAAAAAAGCAAGTTAGTCACCATGAACACAGAGCTAGAGATTTATTTTTTTTTTTGAGACAGAGTCTCACTTTGTCACCCTGGGTAGAGTACTGTGGCATCATAGCTCACAGAAACCTCACACTCTTGGGCTTAATCAATTCTCTTTCCTCAGCCTTCCAAGTACCTGGGACTACAGGTACCTACTACAACGTCAGGCTATTTTTAGAGACAAGGTCTTTGGCTGAAGATGGTCTCCAGCAATCCACAGGTCTCAGACTCCCATAGTGCTAGGATTACAGGTGTGAGCCCTGTGCCCGGCCTGGATCTATAGATTTTTAAAAGTTAAACTCTGGCTTGGCACCCATAGCACAGTCACTACGGCATTGGCCACAAACACCAAGGCTGGCAGGTTCGAACCGAACCTGGGCCAGCTAAACGACATTGGCAACTGCAACAAAAAATAGCCGAGCACTGTGACAGGCACCTAGAGTCCCAGCTACTTGGGAGGCTGAGGCAAGAGAATTGCTTGAGTCCAAGAGTTTGAGGTTGCTGTGACGTCATGGCACTCTGAGGGTGACATAGCAAGACTCTGTCTCAAGAAAAAAAAAAAGTTAAACTCTGAACCAAGATGAGAGGGAAGAGGCCACGTGCTCTCACCTTTTAAGAGGAAGACATGGGTATCATCAACACTTAGAACTCTGTACAGAATATCAATTGTAAGTCACTCATTTCCAAATGTTCTGCAGATGGACACCATTTCAAAATATATTTTCACCACTTTCTATTGAAATAAGGATAATAAAGCTTTTTGTATAAAACATTTAATTCATCTAAAGGACTAATCAATACTCTGAAATTATCTTTCTGACTTTTTTGTTATCCACATGTTATTATTTTGCGAAATGATGGTGGTAGATGACAGTTGTATTTTAAATGTCAACTTTACTAGATCAAAATTTGAGAAGTTCCTCTTTGTGGTTATCCTGCTTTTTCTATTGATTTGTGGAATCCAAACCTGGGAGCCATCAGCCTGCATAAAGTTTAAGATCTAACTTCTCCTTTTGTGTTATGTGATGATATTCCCTTTCTGTGTCTGTTATCAGGATCATAGAAACATGAGTGGTCCGCATCTCCACCCATGCCACCACCCTCACTTTGGTGGGCATGGGCATTCTCCCAGTGGCAGGCATCCATTTAAGCCTCACGGAGCCAGAGATCATCATCACAGGCCACATGAACTGGGATGCCCACCTCCCCTGGAAGGAAAAGATCCCTCAGGAAGACCTCCCTTTCAAGGAGAAGAGCCTCCACTATTTCCCCCTCCAGGGTCAAGATGTCATCACAACCCTGTTGGCACCAATGGGTTCCATGCCCATAATTCCAATGAGCATCATCCCCATAAACACCATCGCCATGGACAACACCCCCACAGACACTGTCCCCATGAACATGGACCCCATGGATACCACCTCCATGGCCAAGATTTGCATTGTGAAGGATCCTGTCACTTAATACTCCAGAGCCAAGATACCCAAGATCAACATCACCATGGCCATGGCCCACCACATAGACACCCAGAAGGAAGAGGTCCAGGTAAAAGACCCTTTCCCTTTCACCACAGACCAATTGGATATGTTTATCAACTGCCTCCCCTTAAAACAGGTGAAGTTCTTCCTCTTCCTGAAGCCAATTTTCCCAGCCTTTCATTGCCAAACCACAGCGATCCACTAAAGCCCTTCCCTCAGTCACCCTCTGAATTATGTCCAGGGAAGTTCCAAAGGGAGTTTCTACATGTTTCCAAGTTTTTCATTGCAAAATAAAAACTGATTCCCTTGATCAGGAAAAATGAATAATAGTTATGATTAGAGACATGAATAAAGTGTACTGATTAATAAGTGATAATTGTGGTTCTTTTCACATTGCTTTCTTAATCAGGGTAGAGCAAAATGTGGATGGGGGAGGAGAGGGCATGAGAAGAGACAGAAAAATGGAAAGGAGATGAAAGATCTCAGTGCTACAAATTCATAGTTAATTTTGTCAGTGATCACTACATCACTTAACGCAAATCTGTGATCCTCTGAATTTCTGTCTTTTTTGGACCCTTAATGTCCTCTATTTCTAGAGTCTCTATTATTCCTTATGATACAGCCTGACATACCAAGAAGGGATGTTTTATTCCTTACAAGATTATTATTATGAAAGTGACCCAAATTCTCTCTTTAGTGATTATTTCTAGTCATCTAAATTTTCTTTTGTAGCGAAGTTGGTGAAAGCAGGGTGTGCTTGAGATCTATTAGACAGAGTAAGAGCCCCCAGCCAGACACAGCAGAGGAGGAGGGAGCAGAGGAAGGTGTGGGAACCCACATGAAGAAACACAAAGACAAATGAGTGAGAGGAAATGCAGACTTCATGTGTGTGAGATCAAGGAGGGTTAAAATCATGCCAGGCTCAGTGACTCACACTTGTAATCCTCACACTGTGGGAGGCTGAGAAGGGAGAACACCCGAGTTGAGGATTTTAAAAACAGATGAGCAAGAGGCCACATTGCTATTAAAAATAGAAACAACTATCCAGGCATTGTTGCCGGTGCCTGTAGTCTCAGCTACTCAGGAGGGTGAGGCCAGAGGATTACTTGAGCCCTTGAGGTCGAGATTGCTGTGAGCTACGATGCCACAGCATTCTACCCAGGGTGACAGAGTGAGACTTTGTCAAAAGAGAGAGAGAGAAGGAGAGTTAAAATCCAGCCTAGATTAAATACTTTGGAGATTGTAGCTGAGCAGTGAGTACCTCGGGAGTTGTCATGAGATGAGCAGAAAATCCAAAAGAGTGTGAATATGTTGTGTGCATCAAGAAAATAAGAACCTGAAGTCATGGGGACAGTGAAGCTATTTAGTCAATACATTTAAGTGGGAAAATATTTAATATGGTTTTGAGATAAGTTCTAGCGTAATTTTTGTCATCAATTTAAAAGCGAGTTCTGAAAGTAATGCTATCCGTCTATTTCAGGTAAGAAAACAGACCATTGTGGGTCTCAATGGGCTTCAAAAACCTCATAGGGACCTCGTAAGTGGGTACCTGGGGCTCCTGGAGTGAGAAAAATTGAACATGAGGGTGTGGCAGAGCACTTTAGACTGAGGTTTGCTCTCAACTTTGCAAAGGAAAGCCATGAAGGGTGTCACCTCCCACAGTGGTCTGTATTCTGTATTCGCCTGAAGTACAGCCCTGACCACCTGTGTGGTTAACACCCTGTGTGCCGCTGCTGATGTGTTTGCCTGTATTTTGCTCCAGAACATGAAAAGCAGAAACCTATATCATTGTTCTGTCCTAACTCTCAACAAGTGTTCAGTAAACATTTATGAATGAATGAGTGAATAGATTAAGGAAACTCATGATATATGTCTTTACAGTGGATGGGGGCTGGGGTGAGCATGTGGTCACCTGCAGAGGGCAGTCCAATCCTTTGGTATCCTTGTCTCTTGAGAGAATAAATTGACATTTGAAGGGGGGGAAAATGAATTCTAAATTCAATTATGAAGCAAACAAAGCTCTGGCTATAAATTGCAAAGAAAGTTACAAGCATGAATCATAACCACAAATTCAGGTGCAAAAGACATACCACTTTATATTGAGATCAAATTAATTTTTTTTTTCAGATAGAGTTTCACTTTGTGGCGCTTGGTAGAGTACCCTGGCATCATAGTTCAGCAACTTCAAGCTCTTGGGCTCAAGCAATTCTCTTGCCTCAGCCTCCCAAATAGGTGGGACTACAGGTGCCTGCTGCAATACCCGGCTATTTTTAGAGATGAGGTTTTTTTTTTTCCCTTTATTTTTTTTTTTTTAAATCATAGCTGAGTACATTAGTGCAATCAAGGGGTACAATGTGCTGTTTTCATATATAATCTGAAACATTTTCATCAAACTGCTTAACATAGTCTTCATGGCATTTTCTTAGTTATTGTATGAAGAAATTTGTATTCTGTATTTAGTAAGTTTCCCCTTTACCCTTCTAAGATGCACCATAGGTGTGGCCCCACCAATTATCCTCCCTCCTCCCATCCTCCCCCCTCCACTCCCCTTCCTTAACCCTTTCCCCATATTCTTATGCTATAATTGGGTTGTAGCCTTCATATGAAAGCTATAAATTAGCTATATAGTAGGGCTGAGTACATTGGATACTTTTTCTTCCATTTTTGAGATACTTTGCCAAGAAGGATATGTTCCAGCTCCATCCATGTAAACATGAAAGAGGTAAAGTCTCCATCTTTCTTTAAGGCTGCATAGTATTCCATGGTGTACATGTACCACAATTTATTGATCCATTTGTGGGTTGATGGGCACTTGGGCTTCTTCCATGACTTGGCAATTATGAATTGGGCTGCAATAAACATTCTGGCACAGAAAAAAAAAAAAGAAAGAAAGAAAAGGATAACTAAAAGGTTACATGGATTTTCTAAGCTTAGTGTCTCAGAAAATTATAAAAATATGATACTATGCATTTGCAGGTGAGTATTTTAATCTGAAAACTACTTAAATGATTCTGATGTTTACCCAAATCAAGAAATACAGAAAGAATTCTTAAGAAAGGAAACAATGTCTATTATTAATAGAACTCTCATACCAGGTGGGAAACCCTAGAGATTACAGCAAGGAGGAGTGCGGCCCCCACAGCCCCTGTTGGCTCTCTCAGTGTGTGAAGTCCTTGCACCAGGTCAGATGGAGATCAGAGAAGAGCAATAGTGAATCTAGAATACTTTGAACCTGTTAAAACTGTTTACAGGGAGAGTTTCAAATGTGTTTTCAGGATTACACAAGTATTCTCACAAAGCCAGAGAACTGACTTTGGATAAACTAAAGGATAGAATATGGCCAGGCACAGTGGTGGTGCACGCCTGTAATCCTAGCACTCTGGAAGGCTGAGGCCAGTGTATTGCTTGAGCTCAGGAGTTCAAGACCAGCTTGAGCAAGAGCGAGACCCCATCTCTAAAATATAGCCAGGCATTGTGGCAGGAATCTATAGTCTTAGCTACATGAGAGGCTGAGGCAAGAAGAATCACTTTAGCTCAATGGTTTGAGGTTACTGTTAACTGTGACACAATAGCACTCTACCAAGTGTGACAAAGTGAGACTCAGTCTCAAAAAAAAGAAAAGAATAAAATATGTTCAAAATTGAAGGTAACATGTTTTGAAAAACATATCCATAAAACTAACAACATAAAAGCTAGCATAATCAGTATTAAAAAGTAAAGCCCTTTCCTTTAACAAGAGACCTGTTTTTTCATCCCTTCATTCATTTATTTGGCACATTTATGTGTGTAGAGCAGGCTCTAGGCCTGGTGTTACAGGCCTAATGTGGAAGACTGACCAATGCTTAGGTAAGAAAATAAAGGCAGTAACTGTCAACAACAAAGAAACTGACGTTGACTGAAATACAGTAATATTTAGAATTGGAAAAATTAGGGCCTATTTTTAGCAATTGCAAAAAGACTTATTAGAAGGCAAAGTAGATGTTAGATAAAAATAAGGTTGAAAGGCAGAAAGGTATATCAGCTAATATCAAAGGTTTTCAATTAAAAAATTGTTAAGAGATATGAAATGATGAAAGTCAGTTAGAAAAGGAGATTGATTTTCTTAAACATCCACCAAGTGCTTAGCAGTCATAGATGTTAGACGATATAAGGCACAAAAGCAGAAAGTATAGTTCTATAGACGAATATAAAATCCAACAGAGAGGGCAAAGTCTAGAACCATCAATCATTGAAATCAGAATTATGTCAGCATGAGATATTTTAAAATAATATGCAAATACATATTGTACTTTCAATTTATTCATCATATGATAAAATAAAACAATATAATCTGATAATTAATAGTATCAAAGAATTTGTAGAAAGGATATATGTATGTGGTCTAGGCTGCCTCCTTTCAGGGAAAAATAGGCATTTGAGAGTTTTGTTGTCTGTAATTTTTATTTTTTAATCCTTCTATTCTATGTTCTCCTCTCTGACAAAATTAAATGTGTGTCAAAAATAAGATCTTTAGGAGAAAGAAAAAGATCAGGCATGAAGCACACCTGCTTTTTGTGCCACCTGGCAACGGTTTCAAAGCCTGACACCCTTTTTGGCAAGTTTGCTGTCAGAGAAGGTAGGACTCAGGCAAGAGAGGTGACATTCTCAAGGTAGCTCTTATAGACACACTACCAAACATGGCCTATTATTCTCTTTTACCACCATCGGAAGGAAATTTCAGTAAAATCAGCGTCTCTCTTATGCATGAAGAGATAGATTCCATGGTGAAGAAAACCCTAGCACCCCTTTTCCCACACAGGGAGCTCTTAACAATGAAGTGCATAAATGTGGGGACTGTGGAGCATATTAGTGAATTCCAGCCCCATCCCTTTCAAGCTCCACAACATTGGACACGTTAACTAACCTCTCTGGGCCCCAATTATCCTGTCCATAAAATGATGATAATAATATGGTAATTGGCCCATTTCCTTAGCTATAAAGTAGGGATAATGGATTGTGAGATTGATATAAACCAGTTAAAGCACATACCAGAGTGCCTGGTTATTAATAAGCACTCAATATAATTTTTCTAAAAATCATGATCCAATGTGTGGGTGGGGGTGGCAGGAATTAACACATAGTGATTTCTTTTTTTTTCTTTCTTTTTTTTATTAAATCATAGCTGTGTATATTAATGCAATCATGGAGTACAATGTGCCGGTTTTATATACAATTTGAAATGTTTTCATCAAACTAGTTAACATAGCCTTCATAGCATTTTCTTAGTTATTGTGTTAAGACATTTATATTCTACACCTAGTAAATTTCACATGGACCCTGGCACAAGGCACCGTAGGTGTGGTCCAATTACTCTCCCTCCAACCATTCTCCCCCCTCCACTCCCCTCCATCTCTCCTTTCCCCTTCTTCTTGGGTTATAATTGGGTTATAGCTTTCATAAGAAAGCTATAAATTGGTTTCATGGTAAGACTGAGTACATTGGATACTTTTTCTTCCATTCTTGCTATACTTTGCTAAGAATATGTTCCAGCTCCATCCATGTAAACACGTAAAAGGTAAAAATCTCCATCTTTCTTTAAGGCTGCATAATATTCCATAGTGTACATATACCACAATTTATTGATCCATTCATGGATTGATGGGCACTTGGGCCTCTTCCATGACTTAGCAATTATGAATTGGGCTGCAGTAAATATTGTGGTACAGATATCTTCGTTATAATGTGATTTTTTTGTCTTCTGTATATACACCTAGTAGAGGAATTGTAGGATCGAATGCTAGGTCTATTTTTAGATCTCCAAGTGTTCTACAAACATCTTTCCAAAAGGAACGTATTAGTTTGCATTCCCACCAGCAATATAGACGTGTTCCCTTAAGACATTGTGATTTCTTAAAATAACAGCATGGAATTATTTTTAAAGCAAGGAGTCTCAGTATGATGTCAGTCAGTCACAGAAAAGCAGAAAAGGCCACAGAAGCTTGACCTTTACTTTTCAAAGAGAAACCATCAATTTTTGAAAATTTGGCTAAAAAATACCCGTGGCTCATATATGACAAATTATTAAATCTTATGTTCTGTGCCTTGTGTCATAAGGACAGAGTAAAATTAAGGGAAAATCAATTGAGTTGTTTTTATGACACTGACAACTTCAGGACTGAATTTCTCAATTCACATCATCTCAGCGAGGCTCTTGCCAAGGCTTCGTTAATGGAAGCAACAAGTGGTTCTCCAGAGAACCAAGACACCACCAAATTTATGGTAAGAACCATGAGCAAAGTCACCCTCGGCAGGGTAGAGAATTTATTCAGATTGTGTTATGCCAAAACTGGATGTCCCCTCAAAGATTTCATTTGGATGTGCAAGTTGGATGATATGAAGGATATTGATATTGGCCCAGTATTCAGAACTAACAAATCAGCAAGAACATTTACGTATTTTATTGCTGAAGTAGAATGGAAACATCTAAGAGAGAAACTAGAAAAAAGTAAATTCTTCTCCATAAACAGTGATGGAATTAGAGACACTTTAATCAAGGAAACCAAACTTGTCTATGTGCAATTTGCACACTCAGGAAAAGTGCATTGTCAAATTTTGGGGATACAGACAGTAAAAAAGAAAGATCCTCTGTCCATTAAAAAAAAAATGCTTTTGAGAGAACTCTGGAGATCTTCAACTTAGGTTGTCCAGCCAAGAATGGGCAAAGAAATTGGAAGTGATGGTACCCCTGGCATAGAAGGGGACAACAATGGACTAGCCTGGCTGTGAAGAGAAATTCAACCTTGTGTGCAGACTGTATAGTGCTTAGCACATCATCTTGAATTGTCTTACAAGGTGGTGTTCCAGAGAATTCCAATGGACAACAATCTCAGAGATCTTCATAGCATTTATCACTTCTATCACGATTCTCTTCTGCATAAGAGTTCTCTGATAACTGTTTTCAAAGGCCTTCCCCTTCAACCTGTGACGGCTTCTCAAATAAGAAGCAAGAGATGGCTTCATGGATTACAGGCAGCCCTCTAGAACTTTCCCAAGGGATATCCTGCAATTGGTCAGCACCTGCATTCAGTAAGTAATTTTGAAATACTATATTACTTTATTTTTTCAGAGTAACAGGAAAAAATTTTTTAAGCTTCCTGAAATAATAATTTTAAGAAATTTAACCATCATATTATTTCCAACCTGTTATATAGGCAAGTGAAGGCAAGAGTGAAAGCAGTCAACAGAAATCCAAAGACCTTCTAGAGTCCCTTCTTCAAGCTAGCATTGTTAAATTTGCTCATTTTTTTTTTTTTGGTGGATGTCATTAATGTCCTTAGCATTCTAACCCATATCAATCAGAACAGAAATTCCTCAACTCCCAACACATTTTTCACCGTAGAGTCAACACTGAAAATGCTCCAAATATATCAAACAAGGTGAGAGATCAGGATGAGCTGAGGTCTGTCAAACCAGACAGTTTGACTTGGGGATTTATCTGCCAAATGCTTTTACATTTAAAGAATTAAATGAAATTAATTGGACCATCGTTTTTTCTCCCCAGACCAGGGCCAAAAAAATGTAAGGTGGATTTAGTCACATACTTTCAGGGTAACCGCCCAGAGGAAAGGAAAATATTTTTGCCATGAGAAACATGATTTTGACACATCAAGACGCTACAAGGCTGTTTTTCAGATGCCAACCAAGATGTGGTGAGGGACACCATGATTGGAAGCTTCAAGTGGTGGCCCGTGAAGATAAATCAAAGTAACCTATATGCACTGATTTTGTCTATTTATTTTTTACATTCCTTTTCAGAGATACATTCTCACTCTGTTGCTCCTGGCCTTAAGGGATCCTTCTGCCTCAGTCTCCTGAGTAGTTGGGACAACAGGCACACCACATTGCACCCCACTAGTTTTTAATTTTTTTTTTTTTTTTTGCAGAGACATAGGGTCTCACTATGTTTCCTAGGCTGTTCTCAAACTCTTGACCTCAAGTGATTTTCCCACCTCAGCCTCCCAAAGTCCTGAGATTACTGATGTGAGCCACCACGTTTATCCATGAACAAAATTTGTAAGAGAATCTATTTATGTTATTGCATTGGGTATGGAAATCATATCACTATGTACCTTGGCTATTTAAGTAACAAGGTCAAATGTTAAAATAATTTGGACATTGAACCCATTATTCCTTGATCGTGTGAGTTTCTTTTATATGTGACTTTTTTCGTATCTTGATTACAGAATTTGGAATAAAAGAGGTATCTATCCTGATTGCTTATTACAGACCAGTATTAGAAACTGCCAGTGTAAAACTTGATGAGGTAGACACTGAATGGGGCACGTTAAAATTAGAGATTTATGCCAGGTAAGCAAGAAAGCAAACTGAGGAAACTAGTTGATATTTATAAATATTTGGATAAAATTGGGAATCTCAAACCTTTTACATTTTAATCTTCCCACCTAGATTTCAGAACATTCAAAAATTGATCTGGAATTTTGTAAATTCCATCTACTTACACAAGTATCCGAACGTCCTGACACTAGTTGACCCAGTGCTGGCATTTCCTGCAAGAACAGCTGAAGCAGAATGTGGCTTTAGTTGGATGAAAATGGACCAAGTCACATATGTGTGCTAAAATCAAGGCTGCAAGTATGACGGGTGTCTTGATCATTCAGTTGAATTCTCCAGATATCAATAATTTTGGCCCTAATAAAGCTATTCATTTATGGAATACAAGAACATCAGCTGGTGACACAAGACCTAACTCAGACTGCTTATCAAACTCAGAAAGCCATTATGAAAGCACTTAGTCATGTGACAAATGTTGGCATTGTTATTGATCATAGC
Source organism: Arctocebus calabarensis (assembly GCA_963573935.1). NCBI lineage: Eukaryota > Metazoa > Chordata > Mammalia > Primates > Lorisidae > Arctocebus > Arctocebus calabarensis. Next base: position 10,948 of record CAUYON010145590.1, read on the forward strand.
AAAATAAAATAAATGATTTTCAAAAATGTGCAATTTAACACAGTACCTTGTCGTCACATCAGACATAAAAAGGATTTGACTTCTTCCAAACATACAAAGTATAATTCCAAGATTGATTTTCCTATAACTTGCTGACTCCATGTTTATTTTCGACTGTTCTTTTACATTCTTTGAGTACAGGTGTATGCTTATAAACAATGGTGTTATTTTCTTCTTATCTTTTTTTTTCTTTTATTAAGTCATATATGAATGGATCACGAATAAGTTTATGAGATACATTTCTGGGATTCAATGTGTTGATTTTTTGTACAAATTGAAGTGCTTACATCCAACTAATCAACATAGCTTTCACCTCATTTAGTTAATCACTGTGTTAAGACATTTGTGTTCTATACTTGATAGATTTGACTTGTACCCTTGCAATATGCTCCATAGGTGTGGTCCCACCATTAACTCTCCCTCTATCAAATCATCCCCCTCCCCTCCTATCACCTTCTCCTTCCCTCCTTCATCCTGGGCTATAGTTGTGATTCATCTTTCATATTGAAGTATGATTGATTATAAACTGGTTTCATAGTAGTACTGAGTATATTGAATATTTTTTTGTCCATTCCTGGGATACTTTACTAAGAAGAATATTTTTCAGCTCCATCCATGTAAACATAAAAGAGGTAAAGTCTCCATCTTTTTTAATGCTGCATAGTATTCCATGGTGTATATATAACATAATTTATTAATCCATTCATGGGTCAATGGGCACTTGGGCATCTTTCCATGACTTGGGTATTATGAATTGAGTTGCAATGAACAATCTGGTGCAAATCTCTTTGTTGTAAAGTGATTTTTAGTCTTTTGAATATACACCTAGTAGAGGAATTGCAGGATCAAATGGAAGGTCTACTTTTAGATCCCTGAGTGTTCTCCAAACTTCTTCCAAAAGGAACATACAAGCTTACATTCCCACCAGCAATGCAGAAGTGTTCCCTCTTCTCCACATCCAGGCCAACATCTGTAGTTTTGGGATTTTGTGGTGTGGGCTACTCTTACTGGAGTTAGATGATATCTCAGAGTGGTTTTGGTTTGCATTTCTCTGATGATTAAAGATGATGAGCATTTTTTCATGTGTCTGTAGACCATGCACCTTTCTTTATGGAGAAGCTTCTGTTAATGTCTCTTGCCCACAATGAAATGGGATCACTTCTTTTCTTATTAATAAGTTTGAGTTCTCTGTGGATTCTGGTTATTAGACTTTTGTCCAAAACATAACCTGCAAAAATCCTCTCCCATTCTGAGGGCTGTCTATTTGCTTTACTTACTGTGTTCTTGGCATTGCATAAGGTTTTTAGTTTGATCAGATCCCAGTAATGTATTTTTGATGTTGCTTCAATTGCCGGGGGGGGGGGAGTGGTTGACCTCATAAAGTATTCTCCCAGGCCAATTTTTTCAAGTGTTTCCCTTGCACTCACTCACTCCAAGAATTTTTATAGTTTCATGTCTTAAGTTTAAGTCTTTTATCCAGTGAGAGTCAATTTTTGTTAGGGGAAAAAGGTGTGGTCCAGTTTCAGTCTTCTACAAGTCCCCAGCCAATTCACCCAGCACCATTTGTTAAATAGGGAATCTGTCTGAGAATTATCAAAAAGGGTCACCAGATTCTATTTCTGGTTTGAGTTCCCTTAGGCTGGCATACAATTAACTATTTTTCTTAGATAATTCTAAACAATAGTTACCCTAGAAAACTAACTTCAGGCCAGATAGAAAGAGAGCTCCTCTTTTTTCCTTGAACAAAACTTGTAAGAGAATCTATTTATGTTATTGCATTCAGTATGAAAATCATATCACTGCATGCCTTGACCATTTAAATTATAAGCTCAAATATTAAAATATCTTTACATTTCATAGTAAGAGCCCCAGATAAAAAATTCTTATATAAATTGAAAGTATTGTCTTAACATTTTGTTTTATACCTTTGACATTAGAGACAGTGCAAATAGATGCTACTTTTCAGAGTTTTAAAATACTTTGAATATCTTCATGGCTTTAATAAGTTTTATTGATGACTGTACTTTGAGGAACATGACTGATTTATGTCTAACCTATCTGAAAACCAAAATGGTATTCGATAAAGCTCAGTTTTCTGGAAATTCTACTACCTAGAAAATGTTCTCATCGCTATAAAATTGGATACTCAGGGTTAATTCAAAAGGATACAGAATTTATTTCTGAAAGGCCGTCCAGATGGCCAATTATATCGAAGAAAGAAACGTCTCACTCTGGCTATCCAGAAAATTACCTTCCAAATATAAAAATTGTATATTTGGTTTGAAGCACTGACATTCTAAAAGGATTATGCATTTCCCTAGAACTTGGGGAAAATGATAAACTTCTTGTGGACTTTTAGAAATGCTAAAAACTTAGATTTAAAAAGAAAACTTTGTGATGCTACCATTGTGTTTCACTTTTTTATTTCTAAAAAAAAGAAGAATATCTATGTACCCTGGACCTGAAAGATGCTTGGATACACATTACGAGTCTCTCCTGGCTCTAGAAGGTATCTCTGCTGTGTAGGTTAGCAAGACATTTTTAAAGCATATTCATTTATTTTGCTTTCCTATTTCTTTTTGATGCATGTGCATGCAATTTGAACGTAGGCATCTCCTTTAGGCAGGGTTAAGTAGATTAGTGTGTACGGGCAAAGCATTTAAAAGGTTAGTGATCTGCTATAAAATACTTAGGAATATTCAGCCAATTAGATAATTTAATTAGCACTTTCGATCTAGTAATTTAACAATTCAAATCTTCCTACATTTTCAAACGCAGATGTACTCTGATCTAAAGGGCAAGAATAAGATAAACGGGTTGTCTTGATTGCATTGGTGAGCTGCATATATTTGAAACACCTTTATCTCATATTTACCAAAATATATTCTTGTACCCTCCAGTATATAGGAAGCCTTAGAGTAATATTTTTAAAGCTTCAGCCTATTCTGAGTAAAAGATCAAATAAGACTCCTATTACAGTTTTAACAATTTTTCCCAATATGAACTGAATTATTACTAGACCAAAAATAATATTCTGACTCAATTGAGAAACAATAATAAAAGAGCATCAGGACATGTATTATTATTTTTATGTCTTCCAATGGCCTCTGTTTCTCTGAAGTTTGCAATTTTAAATAATAAGAATGAAATTATTATATAAATACCCATTATTTCTTCTATTTTAGCAAAAGCAAAAAAAAAAAAAAAAACTCTGTCACATAAATATAAATGACAAAAGATTTTTCCTTGCATTATAGGCCTGATCGGAAATAAAGCATTTACTGACATTCTGCTGGATTTGGTGACCCTGAACCTTGGGACCAACAACTTTCCTAGTAGTTGGATGCACCTTACCCAGCCTGAAGTAAGCTTCCATTTTGTTTTGAAAGATTTGAATACTCTTCTAATTTGATCAATGAATCAATACTTCTAAAATAACCAGTACCAGCATAGTGTTTGACATTTAGTAGGCAATCAGTAAAATTTGAGTGAATAAAAAAAGAATGATCTTAAAATTAAGACACATATGCACATGCACAGTATTCAAAGAATGACTGACCATCTGACAGCCAGTGAAACATGACAGAGACTGAGGCTCAACCATGAGCTTGTATCCAGAACTACCTGATGGAACGATTCCAGCTAGTAATAGTAGGTGATGGTGGCAGTTCTTCCTTCTTCTCATGATCTTTACTTTAAAATGTATCAGAAAACAAAGTGGTTAAATAGCTGAGCCCTTGCAAGGACACAGATATAATCCTGATCCCTCATCTGTTGAAGAGTTCACTGGAGTCAGATGTGTAAATTGTGTAAGAGTAAGCAAAAACACAAATGTCAAGGAAGCAAAAATACAAACCACTTTCTAGGTACTGCCCCATGTGGATTTATTGGTGGAACAAAGGCCACAAAAGGGAACAAAAGTCCGAACTGGCTCTATTTGCCAATATAAAATCCTGCTTCTTTCCTCTGAACCTCTTACTATGAAAACCTGAATAAACAGTTTCAAGAAAGAGTCATGCATGTACAAATATCCCAGTAATATTTCCTGTTTTCTTGTAGTTACAGGAGTTAACATCTTTATTAACAGTAAACTCAGAGTTTGTGGACTGGCGGAAATTCCTGTTAGTAACCTCGTTGCCTTGGCCCATTCCCCTGGAGGAGGAGCTCCTGGAGACGCTGCACAAGTTCAAGACTGTGGATGAGGAGCAGAAGGGCACCATCACTTTTGAGCAGTATATGCAGGTTGTTGCCAGCACCGGGGGCCCTAGTAGCATCAGAACACTTCCGACCTAAGAAGTGTGTTACTCACTAATGTTCCATTGCCAGGTCTCGGGTCAGTGTGTTGCACTCAGCTGCCTGTGTCCAGCCACCCAGGAAGTGTCAGGACCCCAGGCAAAAATCTGATTTCTATCCCCAGGGGAAAGTTCTGAAAAAGTCAGAACTTCCAGGAGAACTAAGGCTCCTGAAACTCTTGTTCTCCTGAGTTCCTAACCAGTAGCTCTTATCCATGACTGTACATTAGAATCATCTATAGAGCTTTTAGTAAGGCCAATGTCCAATACCTAATACCTCAGGAGTGGCAAGAACAGCGATAAAGAACACAGGGAAAGAGCAGGTAATTTTCTTAGGGGAAGGGGTGGCGAGTGATGAGATTGTTTTTGACAAATTGAGTTTGAAATGTCTGTGGAAATGCAGATAGAAATGTCCGATCTGATATGGCAGATACAGAAAGAAGTGCAAGTCACTAATGTAGGCAGTTGTTGAATTTATGAAAGAAGGAGTTCACCCAAAGAAAGGAATGGATAACCCAGTAAACGTGATACCTGGCCATAGAACTTAGCAGGTCGGATGTAACTGGTGATCTCTGCCAGAGAAATGTTGGTGGAATTATAAGTACAGAAACTAGATTGCAGAAAACTGAGGAAACAAAGAGGTCTTTTAGGAAGTGAAAAGAAGAAAAGTCAACTCATTTCTTAGAAGTTTAAGAAAGGAGAATAAAACTCCACTAACTGAGAGAAACCTGAATTATTTATTTTGTCTCTACTAATGAAATTCATCCTTTTGCTCTTCGTTTTAGTTTGCTGTAGACACAAAAGAGGGAAACATACATAAGGAACAAACTTTGAAATAGGATAATTCTCTCCAGGTGCCTGTATCTCACATGTACTATTTTGTAGTTTGTTTGTTTGATAACCCTGAAGCCCCCTGAGTCCCCTGGCATTCACACAGTTGAGCTACAGGAAATAACACTTGAATAATAATGAGGCTCTTTCAGGGTTGATCAAGACAGGTGTTTGGCTGATGGAGCGCTGATATGACTTCCCAAGTACAGCAATTTATGAAGGCTGTCATTGTCCTGGGATTTACAATTTGTTAAGGTGGTTTCATCTGAAAACAATATCAGCAGAGCAAAATGTACTATATTTCCATAGATGGCTTCAGATTTTAAAAAGTAGGAATGCATGTAATTACTGACCTTCACTATTTACTGTATGTGGCAATTAACACAGGATATCAATTTGAACATCCTTTTGCACAAACATGAGAAAAAGAAAGGTGTTGGCAAGTTTTACCAAAGTACTGAGCCAAAACCAAAAAGCTCCTTTACCAAAGGTGTGAATTTCTTAGAGAAAGTTGGAGGATGTTTCATAGAAGCTCAGCAACACTTACTTGAACATGGTCTGTTTTGGGAACAGTTCTTTCTGAGCTCCGCCCTCTCCCCTTGCCTGCTCAGCTCCCCAGCACATGGAGCGCACTGGGAAAGCCCCCACCTGACCACCCTGCCTGCCTTCCACAGATTTCCAGCACTTGCCAGCTGATCACCCCACCCTCCTCCAAAATATCATTTCATGGAGAAAACCGAAAAAGCTTCAAGGGGAAAATTTTATAAGCTTTATAGAAAATACCACATTAGAACTTTAAAATAACATAACTGCATTGCCGAAATGAAGTTCTCTGGGAGAACAGGGCTGTCTCCTATGCTTTATATTTTGTCTGCCTTTTTTTTTTCTTTTGACAAATTGCAAGTTCACCACAATAGCCACTTAAGAGTGTGCTGATTCTCTTTATTTCTAAAATGGAAAAATATAAAGCATTTGTGAAGCTGGTTGGGCCGTGCACCTTGGCTAAGCAATGATACCATAAAAACCTGTTTGCCCTTTGCTCCCAGCTGGCCTGTAGCTGTCTCTGTGTGTGAGAGCAGCCACACTCATGTAGGAGCCTCTGATGCTGAAGTACCGACCCATCTTCCAGCAGTGAGAATGCATGTTATTGTAGGCTTCATGAGTCAGATGTTCTAGGATCCAAACAACACAGTACTTACTCTAAAGAAAAATTAAAAAAAAAACAAAACCTCAGGAAGGGGAGAGCAGAGAGAGAAAGAATGAGGGAGGGGTGAGGAAAGGAAGAGCAGAGAGAGGGAAGGAGCGAGGGGGGTGGGGTCTTGGTGTGTGCCACACCTTTTGGGGGCAAAATACGATTGTAAGAGGGACTTTACCTAACAAATGCAATCAGTGTAACATGGTTTCTTGTACTCTCAATGAATCCCCAACAATAAAAAAAAAAATTAATATTTAAAAAAATAAAATAAAATAAAAAACCTCAAATCCTTGGCCATATTTTAGCAAGAGAATACAGGAAGATTTCCATATTTTAGCGAGAAATCACTTAATAGTCTAGTGAGGTGGGGCATAGTTAGCTAAATCTTCCTTATCATTTTAACTTCTTACTATATAGGTTCACATTTAGCAGTTCAAGTTACTGGGCATCTTATAAATTTATTTTATTTACTTATGTGTTTATGAATTTGATATTTTATTTATTTATTTATTTATTTATTTTTCTGTGCCCTGGGTAGAGTGCCATGGCATCATCATAGCTCACAACAACCTCACACTCTTGGACTCAAGCAATCCCCTTGCCTCAGCCTCCCAAGGAGTTGAGACTACAGGCGTCCACCCCAACACCCAGCTAGTTTCTCTATTTTTCGTAGAGAGGGAGACTCACTTTTGCTCAGACTGCTCTTAAACTCCTGAGCTCAGGCACTCCGCCTGCTTCAGCCTCCCAGGGTGGAGTGAGCCACTGAACCCAAACCGAATTTGAAATTTTAGGAAACAATTTTTTTCTTTCTAATTGCCTATTATATGCAAAACACTTAGAAATGACATACTAGTTTTAGAAAACCAATGTGAATAAATCCTTGGTGTTAAAAATCAGGGAAAATTCCTGTGTATTGCAGTGATTATACATAGTTGGTTGAGAAATGGGGGAATAGGAAGAATCTTTGCTTCTTTTCTTCCTCCTTTAATTCTTTTCACACTTTCCCTTTATCTCTAGTTTTCAGCAACTTGATTATTGTGTTCCTTAGTGTAGTTTTCTTCATATTTCTGGGGTTTATTGAGCTTCTCGAAGCTATGAACTTATACTTTTTTTCAAACTTGGAAAATTTTCAGGGTTGTTTCTTCAAATACTTTTTCTGCACCCTCTCATTCTTAAATCGAATTGCATATTTGTTTATTAAACCATTTGTGTTTTCCACAGGCCACTGATTCTTTATTTTTCCAGACTTTTTTCTCTGTGTGTTATATTTTATACTCATTTCTATTACTGTGTCTTCAAGTTCACTGATGTTTTCTCCTGCAGAGTTGAGTTTGCTGTTAATACCATCCAATTTATTTTTATTTCAGATGTTGTAGTTTTCTATCTCTAGACATTTAAGTTGCGTCTTTGTTATATATCTCATTTCTCTCCTCATTTTTCTCATTTTTTAAATCTCCCTGAACAAATGAAATATATTTAGTATAGCTGTTTAATATCGTTGTGTGCTCATTTGATTACCTATCTCCATTCTACATTATTGTTTCTTCTGGCTATAGGTCATATTTTCTGTCTTTTTTTATTTTTTTTTGCACGCCTAGTAATTTTGTATTAGGTAACAGATGATGTAAATTGTATATTATTGGGTGCCAAATTTTGTCATAGCCCTTTAAATATTGTCAAGTACAGCAATTTTATTTGAAATCAGTTTTATATTTTCAAAGTTACATCAAGAATTTTGAAGGTGGGTCCAGAGCCTTTCATGTAAGGCTAACCTAGCCCCATTACTAAGGTCGTATCCTTTGGGGGCTCTACTTAATGTCCTATGTATTAGGATGTCCTTCTACTCTGGCTGTGGTAACATGAACTAATCCCAGCTCTGCATGTTAAACTCACTACTTTCCAGTGCCTCTTTCTCTAACCTCCGGTATTTTCCACATACAAATCAACAGAATCGCTTCCATTCAAGATTTGAGGAGCCCCCTCTGCACATCTCCAGAGCTCTCTCACAATCTATATGCACATTAGTACTCTTCCCTGAAAACTCTAGCCACCGTGAACTCCTTCAACTCCAAAACTTGCCTTCTTAAATCAGCAGAAGCACCAGGCTCTACTCAGAAGCTCCTCCTGGCCCTGCAAACTGAAAATGCTACAGTGGCTGGAATACAAGGAGGCCTCCTCACTTACTTTCCTTCTTTCAGGAATGACTGTCCTATGTTGCCTGTTGTCCAATGTCAGGAAAATCCTGTTATCATATTTCTTGTTGTTTAAGGCAGGAGGATAATTCTGCTGTTTATTACTCTATCATGGCCAGAAGCATAAAATCTACCTACGTTCCTGGTCTCTCTCTATTCTCCCTTAAGTGGCATTTACTCTCCACAGATTAGCCCTCAGGAAAAGATTTCCTCCCAGCAGTGCAAGAGTCACTTATGTTCCAAGCTACTATCATGCAGGACATTAAGATTCTTTTGGCTCTTTTCCCTCACATAGGCTTCCACATAAACCAGCATGTTTTTTATTCCAAATTAAAAGAAAACCCAATTCTCACCTTTAGGAGCTACACACCCTTCCAAGATACCCAATTCCATTTCAGCCTTTACTCAAAGAATATGAGATTATTAGAAGAAAGTATGAACTAGAACATAGGCCAGAGTCAAGTTAGGCAAACCAGTGGCCTTGGCTACAGGCCAAGTATTAAGGATAGGTTGACACTCTCAAAGAATTATGTATATGAAGAGCTTACTCTATGTAAGAGTTAAGATTAGCAAGATATAGTCTTTGAACCCAAGGATTTTGTGCCTGATGTTTAATGGGAAACATGACTGACAACAACCAAAGCATTTATGCAAATGTTTGGTATAAATAAAGAAAATTGGAGTTTAGAGGAGAGTTTAAGGATGGCCTCCCTGGGAGGTCTGATCTGAGTCAGGTCTGGAAAGATGTATAGGTTTATCTGGACGGAAAAGAGGATAGGACTCACCTAAAGTAGAAGGAATGATGTGATTAAACAAATGAAAGTAGAAAATGGTTCTGAACAGAGAATGACATGTGGAAACATTAAAATTACGAGTAAATTGATAATTTGTGTTTTCTTCTACTTGGATAAGAGAGAGACTGAAAACAGAAACAGCTTGAGGTTACTAGAATGGTCTTTGACAAAGGTAGTGAGGCTCTACCACCTGGGTGGTAGCAATGAGATTGGAAAAAAGGGAGAGGTGGGAGAAGCATTGCCAGATGAGAGTCGCCAAGTCCAAAGACTAATTTGTCTCAGAAATGGACTGAGAGAGAGGATGTTGTGAAAAAGGGGCCATTCAGTTACTCAGCAAAGATTTTTCTAACACCAACAACATGTCTCAACACTAAGTAAGACTCCCAGAATGGATGGGAAATCAATAGGACTCAAGGAATGGGAATTATTCTTATGAGAGTACAGACTCCTCCAGAATATTGCTAATGCAAGCTTAATTTAGAAAAATGACCTCCGAGCTTCATTACATGCTCCAATAGTTAAAATACAGCTGGTGCCTCTAATATGTGGACTTTTATTTATAAATTATATACTATCCCATGGCCCTAATACATTATAAACATGTCAAATATGCACAAATAAAAATTACAGAATGATGAGACAAAGAGTAATGTAAATGGAAGTTCTGGCATATTTGTCTAACCACCCTGCCTTGGTTTCTGCACCCTCCTTCACAGACCACTACTGCAGAAACCGGACCAAGAGTGATTCAGTGTCTCTTGTTTTTAGAGGAACGATTGCATATCTGCATAATACAAACTTTAATGATCTTCATTTTTATTTTTTGCTGTAGGCTGGCCTGTGGTTTACGGGAGATGAAGATATAAAAGTTCCGGAAAATCCTCTTGAACCCTTGCCATTTAATAGGCAGGAACACCTTATAGAGGTAATGAATAAAGTCTTTAAAAAATAGCATTATAAAAAAGCATTATATGGGTGTCACCTGTGGCTCAAAGGAGTAGGGCTCCATGTGCCAGAGGTGGTGGGTTCAAACCCAGCCCTGGCCAAAAACTGCAAAAGAAAAAAAAGAAGAAAAAAGAAACAATAGCATTATAGTCCTGGTCATTTTCTTAGTTTTTCTTCTACTTACATAATTTGCTTTGGACTTCATCCCTGCCTGTCACTTCCTTTCCTGTGCCTTAAAGTGTGGAACTTAAAGTGCAGAAGTGAATGTTCACTGAGAGACGGGGGCTGAAATCTTGCCAGAGCCCTTCTACTACCTCTCTGTGTGATCTCGGACAATTCCCAAGGTCCCTTGGAGTTTGCTTTTCTCAACACATTTGTTTCTAAATGTCCTTCCCAATGCTAAAAGCTTAGGATATGATTCTGTCATTTTACCAATACATATTTTTGACTATTTCTCTTTGTTTTGACTAACATAGCAAGGGCTTGAATATAGCATTGTCCTTGGCTCATCAGAGATTGCTGCTTTTAATATGGTTATTCAATAGTATTTTTTAGCCTTTATCCCTGAGGCCACAATAGAAGGCAGGACTAAAATCTGAAAAACACTCTGACTTTAGTATAAATTTTTAAAATATAAACCATTCGTTAAGATATGAGGAAAAGTGAATGATAAATTTAGGTATCTTAGTAAACTCTGTAGAAAATATTGATTGTTCAATTTCCAGCCAACCATTAGTTCAAAATTGCAGTACAATATTGAACATGACTCTACTTTTAACCTAAAATTGAGCATTTTCTTTCATTTGGATGCATATTTTTTTTTGAATACCTCTGCTAGGCACTAGCAGGAGAGAGGATAAGAGAGAGAGGTCAGAGAGTAATCTAAAAAAGCCCACGATGGGAGGTTGGCAGTTACAGGGGCAGCATTTTGTTTATTGTCACTGTTTTTAACGTGAGACCAGAGGACTGAGACCGATTCTCTTATGAAGCTTTTGGAACAGTCTCTATATGATTTTGTGAACAAATCTTCATTGATATAAACAGGGGGGTTCTTCAGGAATCTGAAGAAGCAACTGGCAGTGTGGATATCAGCCAAGTGGAAAGTACTTTCATTTTCAGCCAGAAGTTTTAGAAACATCAATCTAGGGCACAGCCTTTCAGCTACTCACCTGGCAGCAAAATAGGAAAGAACCTTGTGGTAAAAGGGACAAATGTGGCTCCCACTTGTTGCTGGGAAATTATAGCAAGGAGAGGAACTAAGTTGGGGGCAGAGGCAGGACTGGAGACTTAGCAAAAATTGTTCTTAAAGGGCAAAAGATGGCTGGTAGGATGTGTGTGTGTGTACGTCCATAGGACAGAAAAGGTGAAAAGGTGAAAGGTGGGGTGTTTTTCATCTTCCTCCTGGTGCCTCAGGGTCTCAGTACTCAGTGATAAGTAAATCTCAGTGTTCTTAAACTGAGATTAAACACACGTGTCACTGTTTATAAGCTGCAAGTTCTTCGTGGCATGACACAATCTCCCTGTGCCTTGTGCCTTGGAACTTGTATCCCTCTCTGATGGGGCTGTTGTGCACATTGAATTTGTATTTGTGGTTCCCTCAGAACAGTGAATGGTATACGTAAGCTCCACGTGTTAGTTAAACAGAAGCTAACCATGCTAAGGAGACATTGCTAGACTGTGGTTAAAGGCTAGCATGCTAAAGAAAGGTGAGCAAGGAGAAAACATAAACAAACAAAAGGCATTTACTTCTTTTTACTGTAATTAGAATAAAAAAGACCAAAGGAGCGGGGGCGGGAAATGCCCCCATTAAAGGAATTCTTGGGGCCAGGAGCCCTGGGCTTTGCTCCCAGTTCCACTATAATATGTTGTGGAAACTTGGACAGGTCTCTTCCTCTCCCAGGGCCTCTGTGTCCTCTTAAAGAGAGGGCTGGAGCTGCAATTTAGGGCTGCACTCAGCTCCCCTGCTTTGTCATCTATGCTCTGTGGCCCAAGCCTTCCTCTGAGCCATGTCCTGAAAGGCTCCTGAAGACAAGCAATTGATATTGATCTTGGGTGACCTCAGAGACCTAAGCATTGGATAAAATATCCAGCCTCACTCACAATAGGATCCTGTTTGTGACCCCCTGGTCTGTTGACAGTGACAGTGAACTTATTGGTGACTAGTGAGGCTCAGCAGGCTGGGCCTGTCTTCTCCGCCCCTCAAAACCACAGCACCTAGTGTTCAAGAATCCTTAGGGTTTTCCTGAGAAAAATGATGTAATTTTGTCATATTTATGAAATAAACTCACAAGCATTGTCTTAAACTTTTCTCCACAGCTTCTATCCAAGGGACACATACGTCTTTCCATTCCCTCGGGCTGGCTAACATTTGTTAAAGCCAGCCTCTGAGTTTGAAATGCCAGCTACTTGCTAATAAGTCCCAAATGTCTGTTTCCACTGCAGACCTCTTTTCTGAACCTAGGACTCCTAGATGCAACTGCCTATTTAACATGTCCACTGAAATCCTCTACCACTGTGGTCCCCAACTGTTTGGCACCAGTGACTAGTTTCATGGAAGACAGTTTTTCCATAGCAGATGGGGTGTGGGAATAGGAGGCAGAGCCCTGGTAATGATGTGCAGCCCAGTTCCTAAGGGCCATGGACGAGTACCAGTCCAAAGCCCAGGGATTGGCCATGGGCTGCTACCAGGATACAGACCTGATTAGGTCAGGCCCAAACCCAGGCTCTAAAATCAACTGATTAAGGACCTTGATTACATTAGAAAATCCCTTTATCTTTGACATATGAGGGAACCAACTCCTGGGAATGAGTTTCCTATCATATTTGCAAGTCCTGCCCATGTAATCCGGAGTAGATTGTACAAGGTATGTGTTCCAGGAAGTGAAAACCTTTGAGGTCTTCTTGAAATTCTGCATCTTATAAATTTTTTTTTTTTCAGTTTTGGCCAGGGCTGGGTTTGAACCCGCCACCTCCTGCAAATGGGGCCAGCACCATACTCCTTTGAGCCACAGGCTCCACCCTGCATCCTATAAAATTTTAAATGATCTTCAGAATACAACAAGCATAACTTTTTTTGAATGTCCAATCCATTGATTTAATATCAAGTCTATTTAATTAGAGAAAGAATCTGTCAACTTGCATTATTCCTGCATTTCTTCTTTCAATATATACTCTTCAGTTTATATTATTAATAGAAATAATGATGATTTCCACCTACTTATCATTATAAGAGCAGCTCTGTGGAAAAATACTAAAGGAAATAATGATGATTTCTACCTACATATCATTTATAAGAGCAGCTCTGTGGAAATAATACTAAAAGACAGGTCTTCATGTGAAAGAATTGGAAACTAAGCACACATGGACAAAGCCATGGCTATTGAGTAGTCAGTCCCCCTTCTCATCTTACCAGAAGTCCCTGCAATAACTCAAAGGCAGATGAAAAGATGGAAGTGCAAGGGCCTAAAGGAACCCACCACCTAGATCATAACTTTTAAGAAATCCAGGGATACCTTATTGCCAATGACCATTCTTGAATGTCTGAGCCTGGCTCTGCCTGGCTTACAGCAAGACACTCAGTAAATGTCTTCTGCAGGGATGGCTGAACGAAAGAACTTATAGATCCCACTGACCCCTAAGATTCTTTTCTGCCCTGTAGCATAACAGATTTTGTACATTTTCCTGTCAAAGTTATTTTTATTTAAATTTTCATTGAAGTTGTCAAATATTGGAAATTATTTTTCCAACTATTATCTTCATGTATGCCTAATTTGCTCATAGTTGTAAAGGTTGCTGGTAACAAAGAATAACAAGGTAGAAATATCTTCTGGATCTAGAAATTTGCTTCTCAAAGTGTTGGCCCGAATCGGCAACATCAGAAGCACCTGGGAGGTTACTAGCCGTGCAGAGCCCGAGACAGCTCTGGAACCATCTACTTAAGCAGAATCTACATTTAAAACATATTCTGCAGGTCATCCAGGTCAGGAGGTCTAGCAGGCTCCCCAAATGAGGCTATGTAGGTGCTTTAGTGTGGCCAGTGTGCCCCCAGGTCTGGGCCTGGGCTTTCCAGGGGCTTGGGGATATCAGGCTCCCAAGCACCCACTCTTCGTGCTGCCGAGGGAACTGCCACGCAAACGGATAATTGGCAGTTAGCACACTCTCCCCCCTCCTGTGAATCCACACTGGAAGAAGTCCTAGTCAGTAGATAGAGTAGGAAGTTCAGAGCCAGTGAACCTGCTCAGAGGTTTTAACGGCTAAAATCCCAGGGACTTGGGGGACGCCCTTTCCCTCCTTTCACTCCCCACAGAGAGGAATGGATCAGGGGTCTCATATTTAGGGTCAAGGCTCAGTTTGTCTGGATAATGGGAAGGACACACATGGGTCCGTGCTCTTGTGGCTCCCTTCTACTATTGCACAGTCCCCACAACTTTTAATTACTATGTCATTTCTTAAATATGTTAATACCTTGATTAGCACAATTTTTGTTACATTAGAATTTAGAACTCTACATTTTCTGCATCCTGTTCCATTAATACCACTCATTACAGGGTAGCTTTACTAATTCCATTCTCAGATCACATTGCCGGGTCTACCTACTGACTACCAGAGCACACCCATTTTATCTTTGGTTGAAATCCTTTTTCTGTGACAGTTTTTCTTCAGGCTATTTGCTGACTATGAGAGGGATCCACCCCAGCTTGACTACACGCAGATGCTGCTTTATTTTGCTTGCCACCCAGACAGTGTGGAAGGCGTCTACAGGGCCCTCAGCGTGGCCATCGGGACGCACGTCTTCCAACAAGATGAAACTCACATTCTGATTGCTGAAAAGGTAACTGCATTCCAGGAAGGGACAACTGGGAGTCTGGAGGGGGTTGCCTAAAGATCCTAAACTCTTGAAAAAGGGGCTCTCCTTTTCCTCTCAGCCGGCTGACACAGAGATTTACACACACTAGGTCTTCAACAAAGCCTTACTGAGTTGGATTATTAATCAGAACTGGAGGACTCATTCCCATTGAATACTTTCGTGGTAAAGTCAAAATTTGTTCCAGGTTCTTTGGCAAAATCAAAATTTGCTCTATAAAGGGCAGCCTTTATCTTTCCTGATACATGAAACAGAGGCAATGTCAACCCAGGCTATTCATCATTCTGTGTGGAAATTTCGTATAAACAAGTTTAGGCTTCAGATGCATCCGTGTACGTGTGACTCTTGATGGTGTTTCAAGCCAAAGCCCAGTCATCTGAAATCCACAGGCAATTTGTATTACCTGCACCCAAGGACAAAGCATTTTATTATCTAGCTAAGATGCCACTTCATAGTCCCTGTGAGATTTCTGAAGGGTTGGCATTCACTGGCTTTTGGGGGTGAAATAGTCTCCACAGCATGCTGGCTAATTACTCTGAGGTCCCCTTTGCATGGCATTTGCAAGGCTTTTGATTCTGTTCTACGGGGAATAGAGCTGTGGCCTTCCCCCTGATGGAAGGCTTGTCTCTGTTCTCCCTTTGAGGGCACAGAGGGGAGAGGCGTGCTGCTCCATCTGGACCCCTTGGGATCCCCAGCACGCATCAGTCCCTTCTATATTTAACAAAATAGAAATCATCTGAAAGATGTGAGAGCTTCTTGTGGCAGCATCTGGGGGAGAGACAAGATAGGCTCTCTCAGACACAGTCCTAAAGTTTGGCCATGAACGCATGGACGGGAGGAGCTCCTTCCTCTTCCACCAAGGTCAGAGAGAGGCCAGAGAGATGCCTAGTCAGGTTGTTAAACTTGGGGGTCTTCACACCGGGGGGCTGTAGATACACACTTAACACAGCGGCAGGAAGGTTAGCAAGGAGCATCTATTTCCATTCAGGAATGCTATCTTCTTTGACAGCAGGAGAGTTAAAAATTTCCCAAATAAGTAGGGAGTTAGGTATGGTCTACATTCATGGGAACTGCACTTGCCACTTTCCCAGGGGTGTCCCTGTAGCTCCCTGTAGACTGGGGCTCCTTGACCTAAGTCTGATGTATGACCTAAGCCTGGATCCTAGCTCGCCATCAGGTCTTATCAAAGGTCTGTCCACCAGGACGCTTTCTCCGACCTCCAGTGATGCCAGACGCCCTGCTCTCTGTTCCCCATGGGGCCCTGTGCTTCCCTGCATGATATTCTTTACACAACAATGACTTCCCCAAGGTCACTTGCTCTGGGAACCCTGAGGAGGGAAGGTAAGGAGGGGAGGAGGCATCTGCCTTGTTGTGTATCCCTAAACTCATGTCAGGCCTGCCCCCCGGAGCTGAGTAAACATTGTCCTGAGGGGATGGATAAGATGTTAGCTAAATTATGCTCCTTTTGCTATTCTGTAAATTATGCTCCTTTCATAGTTCTGTGATCTGTGAAGGATACAGAAGAAGCCACATTTTGTCTCTTGAAGGGACTCTGGCTAATTGCCCCCACCCATGCAATAAATAATAAAAGAAATGATGTTCCAAACAAGGAGAGGACACAAAATAAGAGACAGATTAAATGGGGCGTTCATGCCTTCTTCTTTCCCACCTCCCTGCCTTTCCTCTTGCTATTCCCTCTTCTCAAGGGGCCCAGGGCAGCTGTCAGATCAGCCCCGAAGCTCCCCTGACAACCCTGAGCCTTCCCTCAGCTGGGCCCCGGTCTAGTCAGAGCTTCTTCGTGTGCGCAGAGCACCCTCACCTGCATTGTTTCCACAAACGTGTGCTGGGGACCACTCTTGACTTAAGGGCACAGAAGAGGACAAAAAGCATTCCAGCCAGGTGAAGACAGGCAACAAATGAGCAAAACACAGACTACATCAAGGGGAGATAAATGCCTGGGAAAGAGAGGTGGCGGTTGCAATGTTTAGCAGGGTAGCCAGAGATGGTGTCCTTGTGAAGAGGCAGGTAAACAGAGGCCTGGGGAAGGTAAGGGGGAGAGCGAGCTCTGGGGCATGAGCGTTTGCAGTGAGGACAACAGTGCTCAGTGCCAAAGCCCTGAAGTGGGGCTGTGCCTGCTGCGCCCCAGACCAGAGCCAGCCCGGGGACTGAGCCAGGCAGGGTAGCAAGGGTGGGAAGTGAGTGCTGGAGGTCTCAGAGGGCTCTGTGGTGACCTGAGCTTTAACTCTGCACAAGATGAGAGGTCACAGGAAGAGGCAGTCGCCTGGCTGACATGGGTGGGAACCTCTGTGTCTGCTGTGCTGAGAACAGACCATAGGGGGCAATAGAGGGAAGGGAGGAGACCTGGTCCCTCAGGCAGGGGTCTGTCAGCTGTCCAATCCGACTGCTAGCTGATGCCTACCTTGTGTCTGGACGCTTTGTACCCATCTCAGCTGCCATATAGCAAGGGCTTGATTAATGTTCGTGAACATGGCCAGGAAGCAGGGAAGAGGGAAGGGGGGGAGAGAGACAGGAGTGGGGTTCAGTGTCCCGGTAGAGGGGAGGGAAGCAGATACCTCAGGCAGGTGCAGGCAGCAGCAGGCTCCCAGAGGCTGCAAAAAGCAGGAGAGACCAGGCAAAGAGAGCGGTTGCCATAGCAATGGCCCCCTGCCTCAGTGTCTGGCAGCCAGGCAGCAGCTTCCCTTGGGCCGCTGAGCCCTCTGTTCACCATATGCTAGTGCTACCCCCTCCCCATCCCCGGGAAGCAGCTCGCCTTGCCTTGAGCACTGCTCTCAAGAGTGCTTTTAAAATCCAAGGACACTGCAGGAACTGAACCAAGAATGATGCACAACAGACTCTCTGATGGATGGAGGGTGAGGCCAGGGAAGGCACACTGGGCCATCTCACACACAGGCCCACTGCACTCAGGAAGACGTCCTCAGCCCAGCCACATTCATTTCTCTCTGCCAAACGTACACTAGAGGCTTTTGAAATGGGAGAGGGGCTCACCTCCCTCATTCTACCCCCTGTCCTCACCATCCTGTCTCCAGTTATGCCATTGCCATGCCCTTTCCAAGAGTGTTGCAGTTTCCCGGGCAACCTCTAAGCCTGCACAGAAATAACACCTCCAACAAATCCAGGTTCCCTCCCAAGACATGTTCTCACATCTCTGCTTTTGCCATTGCATAAACAACTGGAAATCTCCCGGCATTTCATTCTCCCTTACTCTGTTTCCACGATCCATGCTGATTGTGTTCAGTGTGGCTCAGAGCTTCTGTTTAAAGCCATAGCTACTTGAGTAATTTAAAAGAATTCCAAGACCAAGGCATTCATCAGTAATGCACTAATTCTGTTTGATCTTTAACTTGGTGACATTTGGGAAAATGGTTTATTCTTGGCACCTGGGTGGCATGGGGTTGTGATGTTGAAAGTTAGGAAATTCTGAGCTTGGCTCTCCTGCATTTTAAAAGTCCCGTAAAAGCATCTTGGCAGGAGCGTTTGAGGCTCTGGAGTCCGAAACACATTTCGGTTCCATTCTGCTCTTTGATGCTTTGCTCACATTGGTCCCAAGTACTGGCCTCTGTCCTGCCTCTGCCATGTAGGTCTCTCTGAGCCAACTGATTGACAGAAATGCATGGCCAGGAAAAACGCACAGGCGCGGCCACGGGGACACACTTATTGAAGTTCTCCTTGAGGGCTACCTCTGAGATTTAGCCAAGTGGGACATAGTGCTTGACAGACCCACAATCTGGCCCCCTGCTTAGATGAAAATGTGACTTACGTGGCGCTTAGATGCCATTAATAATTGCTCATTCAAAAGCACTGGCTGTTCTCCAAACTGGCATCACAGATTTTGTTCCTGTACCTACATTCAAAATCGCTGTCTTTTAGAGTCTCTGTTGGAGAAAACTACATTCTCTTGCACACGCTTCCATCCTCCCAGGATGCTGAACCAGCTTCTTTGATCCAGTGGTGGCCACTCCCCTTTCCCTGCCCTCCCACTGGGCCACTAAGCTTATTCTGTCCCTACCCCCTGCAGAGCAAAACTAGCAAAAGCTTTAAAAGCATCCTGTGACATTAGTATGCCAAGTATCCCTCCCTCTAGCATTCATTCAAAATGTTTAAATTGCTACCTTTAAACAAATAAATTATCCCATTATGCTTACATCTGTCCTTTAAAAATAACTTCTCTAATTATGAAAATAGTTACAGAGAGGCCACGTTCTTTTCTTAGTTAAATTTTGGTATCACCTCATGATCTAACGAGTTAGTCATTTTCTTGCCCACAGGATCTATCTATCTTGTCCATATAGCATCTATCCTACGCTCTGAACAGAAATTTATTCTTCCTTCCTTCAGTCAGTAAGATGTTTTCATCCCAACTATGTTCATTTCACTATACTAAATATTCTGTCGCCCTGAGAAATTATTGATCGGTAGATAATGCAATAATCCCTAAGATTCCAAGGTGGTAACATGAAAACCAGTTTCACATTTCTGCAATGTAGAATTTCCAATTGTTTAAAGTAGAGAGTAGACTGAAAATTATATGTGTGTGTATGGGTGTGTGTGCGTGTGTGTGTTTTATACTTAATTCCAAAATCTTTACCTGTTACAGTATTCTTGCTCTCTCTTTTCCTCCCTCTCTTATTTCTTTTTTAAAGGTTAAGCTCCCAATTTAGCAAAGACTATCAAAACCCATGTAAAGCAAGGTAACCACACAGACCTAAAGCAAATGCAGCCTGCCTTCGTTACACCACCCTTGGTGCCTCCAGAATCCCTTGTAAGAGCGTGTGACTACCAGAGGCTTAATTATGTCCTGTCATAATTCTTTTGTATGTGGGACTTACGTGATTATTTGGGAGAAATGTCACAAGCTATGTGCTTACTACTTTGACCCAATTGACTATTTATAGCATTAGCATCCCCCTAAATTAGTATTGTTTTGTTCCTTGGGATAAAGGAGAATCAGAGCTCAAGTGTTCCCTGACACGTGGCCAGCCAAGACTCCAAAATGCCCATTTTCCTATGGCAAATCATCAAATATCGATTAAATCATTTTCAGAAACACACACACATAAATTTACTGTAGCAAATGTAAAAAAGTACAAAATAAGGGGAAAGGAAGCCATCAGTTCCACTTCCAGAGATCCCCACTGTTCACTCACTTTAAGGTATGTTTTTCTTATTTTCATTAATAAGTATTAGATACATACGAAAACAAGGATTCTATTATCTTTATTACTTTATTTTCTGTTTTCTTTTTGCACTTATTCTACTATCAGTGTAGATTATTAGTGTTGTTAGATATTTTCTAATGTTATTAGTGTTATTAGATATTTTTCTAATCATGGTTTTTATAGCAGTATAGTATTTCATACCAGAATTATAATTTATGTCCACATTTGGAATCATAGTATTTTTTCCTTTGTGACACAAATAACTCTTTACTGATAATTGAAAAATTAAAATATATATTTATATTGTTTTCTGGATATGTAGCATTTTATATATACAGCTTTAGTTTTTTTTTTAATTTGTGCTATAACACTAAATGAATATTCATATACAGAAAAATTTGTGCACACGACTGTTTCTTCAGGATCAGTTCCTGGCTATGTAATTACTGGTTTAAAGGGTAGGAATATTTCTTGATTTCTGATGCATGCAAAATGTCCTCAGAGGCAATTTACTCTGTGCCATACTCAAAATGCAAGCACCTCAATTCATAGCTCTTAGCCAAGTTTCAAAGAGCAGCAGTAAAAATCCCAGCCTGATTTTCTTCATTCAGTTTGTTTTTATTTTGCCTTCTGAGTGTTTCATCGGTATATCCTCCAGTATCCAAAGACAAGTTCCTAAAGCTTTTCAAATCTGTAAGCTTGAGAAATTAACTTGCTGTTTAACCTTTCAACTGCAGTTAATTTCAAAAGCAAATCATGTTGAAAATCTATATGCACATGTAGTAACACCAGTTACTCTAATTCATTATTGAGAAAAGGGATGAGCTTGGCGTGTAGTAAGCCCCAGGGGTATGGAGATGAGGAGGACACGCCCCACACTGTACACCACAAGCCTCCGTGTACTACAAGCAAAATCAGTCTAGGAGTTGGACATTGTGCTTTCCAGAGAAGCTGCCATATTCTTCTTTCCTAACCTTTTTTTAGCTAGTTTGTGATGGGCACTATTATTCTGTTGTATGGAAAGTTAAGATCATCAAATTGATGTATTTGAAATGTCTCTATTGCTGTAAAGACGTCAGGCTGACCTCATGTTCTCTTCATGCAATTTTACAGGCCTCCTCCTCTACTGATATGAGTCCAATTGAAGAGTTTCCTGAACTTGATGAAAATGTTGCAAGAGAGGAAAGAGAACTAAAAGAGGAAAGGGAGGACAGGGAGCAAAAGGAAGAAGAAATCCCTGAAAATGCAAATAGTGAAAAGATTTCCCTGGAAACGCTACTAAAAGTGTTCAGAGGAGGAAGTGAAGCCCAGGATGCTAACAGATTTGCCAGCCACCTCAGGACAGAGAACATTTATGCTGAGGTTGGTCAGATTACTTTGTAAAAGAGATGCCTTGTACATCAGAAAAGCTGCTCTCATATGAATCGTGCCCTGTGATTGCACCAATGTACATAATTATGATTCAATAAAATTATTAAAAAAAAAGCTGCTCTCAATTTTGAGCATATTTTCTTGGAGCCGCTCTCAAAATGTATCATTGCATAGAAATTACACTGAATTCCTTTAGTAAGAAAAATTATTTTTTGGACATCTGCAAGACTGTAAAGTTGATTAACTTCATTTTTTTCTTCTTTAAAGAACTTCATAAAAACTTTTGAGGACCTGGGTGCTAAGAACCTGGAGTCAATTGAAGTTGCTGTTCTCTTGAAGCATCCTTTTATTCAGGACCTGATTTCAAATTATTCAGACTACAAAATTCCTGTGAGTATTATCCAAAGGTGCCCTAACTCAGTTGGGCTCAAGTTTCAGGCATAATGGGACATTTCTAACGTGGGCTGCCAAAGAAGAGAAAGAAGGCAGACTTGGCCAGGCCAGAATAGGGTCTGGTGCTCACACTGGACCAGAAAGGCCAGCCTGCAAATATCCAAAGGGCAGCAAACTCAGGCATTCTGAGGGCGAGTCTCAGGGCTATGGGGCTACCTTAGATCTATAACAGAAGGCTGGGGGTGGGGGATGGTTAAAGACGGGTGGGTGGCAGTATTAGGGCTCTGGATCATTCCAGCCGTGTAATTACCTTAACCTGTGATTGTCACAGAGAGCTAACCAAGATCATGGTCTCTAGCCAAGTGCTGACATAGCCAATGTACTCTAATCATGGTATATATGATAGTGTATACAAAAGATTGGGTGCCAGTTCCATCACAAAACAGTGCATGAAATTGAGAAACTGAAGACATAACCCAGAGAAACTGGACCTTTCTTAGCAGAAGAAAGAAAGAACTGTAACTCAGCGATCACTCAGCGATCACTCAGACCAAGTCTCAACCACACGTACTAAGTATGCCGCCACCATGGGAAGTCCCAGGCCCTTAAATAACAGGGACTAAGGAGGGCAGAGACTGCCACCAACCCTCTTTCAGAGTGTGGCAAGTTGCTACAACCCTCTCAGATGCCTGTTTAACAGCTTGACGTCTTCCTATTTGGCTCCTTTTCACTGTTTATTGGGTTACAAAGAGTTTACTGAGTTTAAGATAAAAATACTTTCACTTTGGCAAAATGTAGGTGGTCTAAGATTTCTCAGAGATAACAAATTACCTTTTGTAGGTTTCTTCTTATGGCTGCAAAAGAAACTATCTAGACTTAAGTATCTTTCTTGTGCTTCAGGGTTCTTGTTTGTTTGTTTTAAATTGCTGATTCTTTTTATGTTTATCCTATTACGTATATTAGCATTAATTGAAATTGATTTCTAACAAACTAGCATCTGTCAAAACACTAAACCAATCTAATCATGAAATATGATTTTAGCATTGAAGAACACAGTCTCTGAAATCAGAAAGTCGTGGGTCCAAATCTCTGATCTGCCACTCACTAGCTACTCAACTTTAACCTTCTCTTATTCCTGGCTTTCTCATCTATTAAATGGGGGTAGCAGCCATTCCTGTTCAAGGGGTGCTCTGGAGGATTAAGTGAGATCATGCCTGTGAAGTACTTGGGGTAGTATCTAACACATGGGAAGTGCTATAGAAATGAAGGCTGTTAGGACTACTATTCAAGACTGAGCACCTGCTACTAGCATCAACTACTACTAGCACCTGCTAATAGCATCAACTTCCACGGGGGAGAGAAAATGAGTACCAAAATCAGTTGTTGCTCTCCAGCATATTCTACTTCTATTTGTGTGATACTTTAGTGTGCAGGAATTATAAGAAAAGAATATGACAACATCAATGAAGTGCAAAATTCTAGGAATTCAAGACATGACATTTTAATGCTAGCAATACAGAGAGAGTCTGCTTAAGAAGAAATAAGCTGCGTCTGAAAGACAGCCAGGGTTTTGGAAAGTGGTGGGACAGAAGAGGAAATGTAGATGGATTTTGCTGTTAGACTGGAAGCCAGAAGCTTCCTAGGGGAAAGGGAAGGCTTGGCAGAGGTGTGGACACAGGACTACATGGGGAGAGCTGAAGCTGGACCCCTTGAAGAGCCATCTGCGAGGGTATAGAGTGATCCCTTTGAGTTGGTAAGATCCGGCTGGATTGCAAAGAACTCAGATGTCACACAGGGAAATTCAGATTCTACTTGAAAAGAGATGGGGAATGGATAGGCTTCTGAGCAAGGGCATGATATGATATTAATTTCTTCCTCCCTAAGCGTTTTTATGTCT
Source organism: Arctocebus calabarensis (assembly GCA_963573935.1). Lineage (NCBI taxonomy): Eukaryota > Metazoa > Chordata > Mammalia > Primates > Lorisidae > Arctocebus > Arctocebus calabarensis. The sequence continues at coordinate 34,938 of CAUYON010145590.1, forward strand.
CTAGCCATATTATGTCATTATGTCATCCTGTGCAAAGTGAGTGCCGCAGACCCATCACTTTACAAGGCACTTCAGCCTACAGGCTCTGTGCACATGTGAAGGGTGGACCTTTATTAGAACCAGTAAAATAATTTGCAAAGCCCCTCGGAATTATGTCTAATAGGATTTATTTTATATTAACAAGAACAAGTAGGGGCATAAAATAATGCTGTGATTCTTTCCTCCCATAATGGAAAGAAAAAAATCCCATAGGAAAATTTGGAAATATCTTCAGATGGACTAAATATAATTAACTTACAGAGAAGATTCTATTTGACATTTTGCCTAAGAAAGTAGCTGACAGATGACTGCGTTCAAGAGTCAGCCTCCTGAAGGGGTTCTCTGAGTCCGAGAGAGAGCGGGATGCACAGGATTCCTCTTCAGTTATGTATTTCCCTCATTTCAGAAGGGCTTTTATCTACTGGTAATCTCACCTGGTCAGTACTAGCAGTTTGGGCAACACGTTCCTCTTTGTGCATGCAGGTCTATGTAGCAGGACACCTAATACATGGGGCCCCTACCCACCTTGACACATTGACCACCAAAATCACCTCTGCACAGCCCCAAATCTCCCCTGATGGGTGGGTCCCCTCTGGCTGAGACCCCCCCCCATTCACCAGTCTTACAGGACCAGTAGCACCTGACACCTCCAGTAGCAGAGTGTTAGTTGGTTCGTTAATTTCCAGAATGTCTCTTTAAGACAGTGTCATAGTGTACTTTATCTCTCCCTGCCCTTGTGCTTCCCATCTCCCCCAGCAGCCTCACTGAGGAACTTCACCCAAGGACAGTAAACTGTCACAAGTGGGACCCATGTGTATGACTGTGAGTCGAGAAAATTTATGCCTGTGACCTGAAAAGTCTAAATCTGATACTTGAAATGAAAGAGAGTCCCTTTCCAGTAACTTGCTCTGTTCTCATCTTTTTTTAATTGTAATATTTTATTGTATTATTCAATTATTTAAGCTATTATTTCAATATGTAATCAATATGAAAAAATAGTTACTAACTGATGAAAGAGGAAGGAAGGAAGGAAGGGAGAAAGGGAGTGAGAGATGGGGGCAAAAAGTCCTTGATGGCTCGCAACTATCACAGCTGTGCTATCATCATTTTTTGCTCCAGATATCCATGTACAAGTAAATAGATCACATTTTTAAAATGAACTTTAACCACAGTGATGTTATGTGAAGATCTTTAGAGATAAGTAGAGCAAAAACTAGAGTGTGGTTTTTCGAGTTAAAATGTTGTTTGCTATTATAAACAGTGGGAAGTGAAGATTGTTGGCTAACAGCTCTCTGTTTACAAGGTTCATGTTTAGAAGCAGCAACATTCTAAAATACGTATTTGAGAAATCTGAGTATGGGTAATGATGATGATGTATTTTAGCATTGTTTCTAGTATCAGGTGGATTGGCTGTGTGGTTATGAGAGTGGGCTCCGGAGCCACACTGATTGTTTGCAACCTATGAAGTGAGTGACCTTGGGCAAGTCACCTCATGGTGACTTGGTGTCCCCATCTGTAAAACAAGGTTAATTACTATACCTACACTGCAGGGCTTTTGTATGGATTAAATGATTAAACACATATAAAGTGCTTATCACAGTTCCTGGCAGATAAAAGCACTCAATAAACGTTAGGTTATTAGTACTACTCCTATGGCTGGTCTATAATTGGTGCAGTGCACAAGAAATAGCTCTGAGCCGTGCAAAGTGATGCGTGGAGGGACTAGAGAGCTGGATTTCATCTCTTGATAAATGCACAGTATCTTCTTTTTGGAAAGAAGACTTTCATTCATACAGTGCCATGATGACAAAGGGTTCAAACTGAAATCCCAGGAAGCCCCATAAGGTCACTACATATGTGCAAGTTCCAGATTTTGTGATGGACTTTATAGTCATTCAGTTATAGTCACTTATCTAATTTCTACTTTCATAGCCCTTATACAAGGAATTTATTTTCAAGTAATGTTCCTAAATTATTGAGAAAGTGATCGGTGAAATACAATAAGACCAAAGAGGATATTGTAACTGGGTTGCTGGTGAGCAATGTCAGTTTCCGGTACAAAGATCATTACAAATGTAAATGAACAAATGGGTTTCTCCAATAACATAATAAATTTAGTTTCTTAAGATTATCACATGCTGAATAACTTGTAAATTTCTTTTAGCAAGACTGTAAATCAAGTACGTTGCCTTATGATTAAGGTTTATACTCATGGGAGATAGCAAGATATCTTTTAGCATTAAATTGAGAATGACACAGGACAATATCTTATAAAACAAATGACTCAGGACACAATCACATTAGAACAACATACCTGTCCTAATACATGGGAGTTGAAGGTAACTTTGATCCCATCTTGTCTTCAGGAGGTCTAATTTTAGCATATTCTCCAAGCTTCTTCTGTATCTTCGTAATGAAAGAAGACAGCTGTTTCCAAAATGCCTGTTGTCAAACATTTTCTGACTCTCTCAGAGGTTTTCTCCGTTCTCTGCTACTGAAATTTATAGCCCCTAATTTCAGCTATAATTTCAGGAAAGGCTGTAAATTTAGCAAAGGCAGATTTAAACATTATCTGGTGCTTACCATTTTTCCCATGCTATGGAGTATCAGATAATCATGAATCAGCTCATTCCTTAATTCTCATATTAACTTTCTATGTTTAACTTCAGTTATTATAAACATAGTATTTAAAGAAGACATATTTGTTAACGATTGTAGAGTGTAGGACCAGAAAAGTCAATGTGGAGTAGCTGTTCTTTTCTACTTGTTTTACCCTAGATTGATCTTTGGCTTTAGGAGATCTGTATTTTCAAAAAACAAGGTCCCAGAAGGAAATGATTCACTGTGATTCCTGGCAGTAATTGACATGCCAGTCATCAGCTCAGACTGTGAACTAACTCCCATCTTCGTGAGCAAAGTGACCACAGTCAAATTGAGACCTTTGGAAATCAGCTCTGAGAAAAAAGAACTTATGTTCTTAAAGCACTTCCCTTAATTTGTAAAGTAAAAAAAAAAAACCTAAATACTACATAAATGTAATTCTACATTTTCCATGCATTGGCACACCTTCTATGTTGTGATAATACTTTATGTTTATATTGAAAAACATCTAATTTAAGATGTAAGATAGTTGGATATTTTAAATGAGTGAAAAGCAAACCATTCTATCCCTAATATTACAAAAATAAAAGAAAATGGAGGAATGAGACAACCCCAGAAAAGTAATTGGTTGTTTTAAAATTCTACAACCCTGTATACATAGTTAATTTGGCATTAGAACTTCCCTTTCCTAGAAGGTAAGTACTGCTTTCTCTTTATTAATAGGAAAACAATCTTTCAGCTTTCTAATTACATGACAAGTGTGTGTAGTTGCAAATGTTATTTAACCTAATATGACAACTCCATTATCAGATGAATAATCCAATGTTCTAAGGTCCTAGATATCTTTCCAAGGATACAACTGGTAAGTGATAGAGTGGGATTCAAACAAAGTGGAGAATCATATTCTCAAATTAAAAAAATACATAAATAGAAGTAACTTGCGGTTTAATCACTGCTATGTGTTAGGTAGTTATTAATTCTAAATTTTTGTTAATATTTGTAACTTTGTAAATTTGAATATTTTTCTTAGGATATTAAAATGATTTTCCAAAGAAGTGAACACGTACAAGGCAGTGATGAAGAGCGATCACCTTCAAGACTCACAGAGGAAAAGAAATGAAGATAGAAGAGTTTTGTTTTTATAATTTGTTGATGAATCTTCCAAAAGTCAAATGTGACCATGGCTCATCACACATTATCATTATAAGTATAGAAATGGCCCCGACCAGTTTATGAGAGTAATGGAAAAAGGAAGCTTTCTTAATTAAGAAAATATTTGCTAATAAACCTTGAAAAAAGAAGGCAAAAACACAATGTAAGAAGAAATGCTTTTTGAAGTGATTCTGATAATAGAAAGATCAGAACAATGTGTTCAAAAATAAATACATAAGTTATGAACATTCCCTATAAGAAGTATCTGTTTTAGCCAAATACAGCAAAAATTTCTCCAAAACTCCACATCAGGGCATTACTGCTATGTACATTTTATACTTCTTACTCTGTGGGCAGTAAAATTTCAAGGTTCATCCCAGGAGCCAAGGAAAAGTCTGCATTGTTGAACTTCTCATATATTTATGCTCCTGTCTGCCATCTATAATTCTTTCTTTGCAGCATATGTTTCCTTCATTGGTGGGTATTTGACTGAATCATTTTACTTCATAAGTCAACAATTCCAATTTAATATTTATCTCAAGAAAAAAAATTAAAAAAAAAAAAGACCAATAATGTATTCTCAGAGGCTGGGCTCCTATGACACTGCTTCCAAGTCTCCTCCCATTTCCATGACTTCATGGGTATTACAGAGGCTTACAATACTGAAATTTCTATTTCCACCCCCCAATCCAGACTTTTCTGGCTTAATGTCCCCTGATTTTTATAGATTCCTAACAGTCTTCTCAAACTCACCACGTCTGTGGTGAATTCCTGATTTTCTTCTCCCACAATTGATTCCTCTGCATCCTTCCCCATCTCAGGAGGACTTTTTTATTTTGGAGACAGAGTCTCACTTTGTCACCCTGGGTAGAGTGCTGCAGCATCACAGCTCACAGCAACCTCAAACTCTTGAGCTCAAGCAATCCTGTGGCCTCAGCCTCCCAAGTAGCTGGGACAACAGGCACCTGCCACAACGCCTGTCTATTTTTAGAGACAGAGTCTCACTTGCTCATTCTGGCCTCAAACTCTTGAGGTCAAGCAATCCACCAGCCTTGGCCTCCCAGAGTGCTGGGATTATAGGCATGAGCCACCACACCCGGCCTACGGGACAACTATTGTTCCAGCCAAAGACCTGACTTGACTTGCTGCCTGATAGGCTAGACCTTGATGATGCATCTACAATTTGATGGTTCGCACCCTTCTGTCACAAGAAATCTGGTCCAAGCCCCCACCATCTCTTGCCTGCATCACTGCAGTAGCCACTTAACCAGTCATCCTGTCTCTGTCTTACCACAGCAGCCAGAGGGAGCTTTTACAATGCCAGTCACCACATGCCACCCTTCTGCTCCAACCCTTTACTGGCATCCTGTCTCATGCAGAGTCCTGCCCACGTCCTCATCCTGCCGTCATCTGACTCCTTTGCTACTTGTTTGATCTCATCTCCTGCTACTCTCCCCTTTCTCGCTCTGCCTGAGAAAGGAATCTGCCTTGTTGACCAGGGAGCACACTGAGCACTCTTCTGCTTTAGGGACATTGCACTTGTTCTTCTCTCTCCTTAAAATAATTTTTCTCTCTCGTCTCTGCATGGCTTGTCCCATGACTTCCTTTGGGTCTCTGTTCAATTGTCACATTATCAGTAAGGCCTACCCTTGCTACCTAATACAAAATAGTAACAGCCCCTCACACCTCACCCCTACTCCTATTTTTCTCCATTGTATGTATCAGCATCTCACAAATTGCATATTTACTCTCTTGCCTAATCACTCTTGTAGGTTGTAAGTTCCATTACATCAAGGTTTTTATACATTTTCTTTATTGTAGTGGCCCAGAGCCTAAGACTAAAGTTGTGTTCATACATTTGTGTAAAATGTGTGGGAAAACAGGACGTGTGATAGCTAAAATGATAAGTAGTCCAAGACAATTTCCATTTTAATGGAAATTATGCTCTATTTCTAGAAAATGACACATTTCCTAGTTTTGTTTCTTGCAGGCTAAATAAAATTCACCTAACGCTCCATTCCCAGAACCCTTGTCTTCAAGATAATAGAGGATCATAACCCAGATGTGTGCTCGGGAGAAAGGGAAGAAACCCTACTAGAGATTTCAAAATTTCAACTTAGATGATTCAGAGATGGAAAAGCAAGAAACTTCTAGTCATTCTAGAGAAAGGAGAAGAAGAATATCTAAAAGTAGAGTGCAAACAAATAACATGATAAGGACACAGTCAGTAAGCTCATCTACCGTTCATTAGAGATTGAACAAAACGAGGCAAACTTATTTTGCAAAAGGAAAGCAAGCAGAGCAAATAGCATTCTTACTGTAATAACTTTCTTACACAATGTTGTTAAGTAGGTAAAAAATTTTCTTACACAATGTTGTTTAATAGGTAAATTATATAGGGTGTTCCAAAAGTCACCCCTATAGTAGTTGCCATACATAGGGGAAAATGGGAAACTGTAGCCAAATGAACCTTTATTTATAAAATAGTCATTATAAAATTTTACAAAGAATTTGGCAACATGTAGAGAATATTTTGTAAGTATTTTGTAAAATGTCCCATTTTCCCAATGTATGGCAAATTTGGGAACACACTATAGAATCTCTCTCCTGAGGCCTACTAACTCTTCTAAGTAGTATGAGAGCAGCCAGCACACCAGGGGTCTCCTGGGGGGTATTTGCTACATCACAGTCTCTTGATCATTATCACAGTTCAGCAAATCTAGTGACTAGACATGACCCAGAGATTCTCACATCTTCCTTCTACCACTTGTACATCTATGTCTTGCCAACATTTGATTATCATAGCAAGATCCACTTACACCTAACCTCAACCTTATCTGACCTTGCTACTAAATTATTTTTACACATCTTTAGTGTACTTCTCATTGCATTTCCCACAAGCTCTGACCCAAAATCTTTTTTATTCCCAAAATGTTAGCATGACCTGTTTTTTCCTTATAATCGGGAGCAAGACAAAGGCAATGATAATAACATATACTGAGCACCTGCTATGTACTAGGAGCTGTGCTACATTTCACACATAATTTTCTTATTTCATCCTTTATAGGACTCTGTAGTAAAAGGTTAGTGATTTGCACAGGTTACCCAGCTAAGTCCTGGCATACCTGTGAGTCAAACCCAGTTTCTGACTGATGCCAAAGCCCATGCCCTTTCTTCCATACTGCATTGTCCCCCTTGGAGATGGGATCTCTGAGAAGTGCGAGACTGTCCAACAAGAGTCCTTTCATCTTTCCTCTTGACTCTAAAAGTGCCCCCTGTTTGCTGTATCCATGTAACCTCTGCATCCTCCATCACTCTCTCTTTCTTCCCTTCAGTCTCAGAGCCATGAAATTTTTGAAGGCTATTTGCTTGCTCCTTGTACTGTAGGTCCTAGTTCCTCCCCAATCTCTATAATACTAGTCCTTCATAACTATTTTTCCATGTATAATGCATAACCACATTTGGGGGCCCAACTTTCAGGAAAAAAAAACTTTCGTTTTAATGTTTTTTTTTGTTGTTGCTGCAGTTTTTGGCCAGGACCGTGTTTGAACCTGCCACCTCTGGTATACAGGGCTGGTGCCCTACTCCTTGAGCCACAGGCACCGCCTTGTTTTAATTTTTTAATTCAAATTTTTATTCGTTTACATTCAGGTACTTGCTTTTTCTATTATAAAGGAATTTTAGCATTTATTTTTAACATAGATTTATACTTTTAATGCATAAGCATTTAAAAAAGAATTAAAAACATTCATATAGATATGGAATTAGTACTACCTAAATATTATTCATAACCATATTTTTCCCTCAAAAATTTGGGCAACAAAATGTGTGTTATACAAGCAAAATATAGTTATTTCCTGTAATTTTTTGTCTTTCTCCTGTGTTTACTTCTCTTTAGCCTACAAAGCTATTCAAGACTCAGGTATGGGAGAAAACTTTTTCCCTTTACACTTTTCTACTCATCTCTAGAATTACACCCCCCGTTTTCTTTTTTACTGACAGACACTCTAAAATAATAGTTTACCCTCATTCCTTCTACTTTATCCCCCTAAAGTTAATTTTTATCCAACAGATATTCAATTTTTCAGATAACATTTTCTACATTTAAAACAAAAAGATTATATACATTTTTCTTTTGTGTATTGATATGGGAATTACACTATTAGATTTTGAGTGACAAACTAGCCTTGCATTCCAGGAACATATTACATTTTTTGTATATTGCTAGATTTGAGTTAGTAATATTTTCTTGAGAATTTTTTGGTCTAGGGTCAGCAGAGAGACTTGTCCATAGTTTTATTTTCCTATAATGTATTTGGTTTTGTATCAAGTTAATTCTGTCTTCACAAATGAGTTAGTATATATTCATTCTTTTATTTTATGGAAAAGTGTATGTAAAATTAGATTTTCTTCCTTAAGGATTCCCAATAAAGCCTCTTGACCTAGAGGTATCTTTGTTGAAAGAGTTTAAATTATGAATTCAATTTCTTTAATAGAATAACATTGTTAAGAGTATCTATTCTTCTTGAGTTATTTTCTTTCTAGGAATTTTTATATTGTATCTAAATTGTTCAATTTATTAGCAAAACCCTTTTAATAATACGTACTTCTTAGCTATTAATATTGGTAGGTTTTATGCGGTTATGACCCTTTCTCATTCCTAATATCTAGGTAACTTATGTTTTCTCTCCTTTTTATTGGTCAGTCTGGCTAGAGATTTATCAATGTTATCATCTTTTTCAAGAACCAACTTTTTACTTTATTAATTTTTATCTATTATTTCTTTTGTTTATAACCAGTTATTTTATTTCAAATTAATATGAGGGTACAAATTTAGGTTACATTGTTCTCCAATTTTTTTAAGCTCTAAAATATCTGGTCTTCCTCTTTCTGCTCATCTGAAACTTATCTAACAAAGATCACAAACAATTTCTCAATAAACAAATGCACTGGCAATTTCTCTACGTATTTTTGTGCCATTTATCATGAACTCACTTTCTAATTCTCTTTTCCCTTGGATTCCTTGACAACAAACTCTGTTAACTATCCTTCTATGTCTCTGGTTACTCCTCCAATTACTTTATTCAGTCCTTATTTTCCTTTTCCTGTGTCTCAGCCAATTCGTTCTTGGATATTTCAGCCACCTACTTACCTTTCATACTCATCTATATGTAAATGACTCTAGTATGTTTTTTCATCTCTGACTGCCATAGCCATCAGAAGTTTACATTCATTTGCCATCTAGCTTAAAAATCCTGTTGGACTACTTAGCTATGTGTCTTCAGACATGTCTTTGTCATTATGTATCTCTTTCCAGATATAGGGCATTTGGGCATTAATGGGCCATTTTGTAAGGTTATTCATTGTATCTTCATGATATCCTTGAGAACAAGGTAAATGAACAAGTGAATTTGTAACCGGCGGAATAACTTTAGCAAACATAGAATATTCACACATGAGTGATTATCTGTCTTCCTCTATGGACTGTTGGCTACGGAGATACTGACCATGTCTGTCTTATTCATGACAGTGATACAATACATCAACAAAGATATTCAATGAAAGGTATAGAATTCATGTTAATTATATTATACTTATGGTTGACATAATGTTGGAAGGCATTTACATTACATTATGGTTAATGAGAGAAAGAGACCAGCTGTGGTGGCTCACACCTATAATCCAGGCACTCTAGAACACCAAGGAAAGAGGATCATTTGAGTCAGAACTTTGAGACCAGCCTAAGCAAGGGTGAGACCCCATTTCTACAAAAAATAGAAAAAAAATAGTTGTGTATTTTGGCATGCAACTACTAGTCCCAGTTACTAGGAAGGCAGGAGGACCACTTGAGCCTAGGAGTTTGAGGTTGCAGTGAGCTATGATGACACTGTACTCTAGCCAGTGTAAGACTCTTTATTCCCCAAAATAAATAAATAATAAAAATAATAAGTAAAAAGAGGACCCAATAATTTCTTAAAGAATGAGTCCCACCTAATAAGGTGAGATTTATTGAGAGTTTGCCATAAGCTAAGCACTGGACTAGGTACACCTTATCTCATTTAGTTCCCACAACTCTGTAAAATAGGTACTTTTAAGATTAACATTTACATATGATGACAATGAGGCCTACAGAGGCTTTGGGCAATGTAACTTGCCCAAAGTCACATAGCTGGTAAATAATAGGCGTGGAGCAAGAGCCCGGTACTAACCCCAAGACCCACCCTCTTACCTAGGCTACTATTCTCTGATACAAGCATTCAATAGCACAAGCACAGGGTGAAGGATGTATGTCTCAGCAATGTTTAAAAGTAAAAACAATGCTCAAAAAATTGAATCTAATTGCTGTGTTATATGACCCTTAAAAAATCCAATATCCTCAGAGCATTAGTAGTTGTATAATAGCACAGATAAGGGGGATGCTGAATCTGATCTGTGGTACTCAAACCTCAACTAAAATTCTGGGAAAAATTCATGGCCTCACACTTTAATATATACACACTATATGTATATGCAGAAAACCTTATATGTCTGTGTGAAGTGAGCAAATTCAAAAGCCCTTATTAGTGGGGTTAGCCGTAGCAATGAGAAAAGATGCTTTCAGATTTAAAAAACAAGGATGTTATCACCAAACACTTGAAAAGATGTTCAGATGAAATAGCTTTTCTGTGGTCTCCAGGGATCAATCAAACATGCTAATAAAACATGATAGATTTCAGCTGACCATAACAAACTGTGCCCTCCTTCTGGCCAGAAGTACAGCAAGTATCAGGAGCCCTGCAGTGAGAAAGTTGGCCACTATGACAGGAGCCCCGTCCTTGCCTTTGGTCTTCCCCTCCTGCAATTCTAGCCTACTGAATCAGTTATTCAGCTGTGCTACCCCAACTTCTATCCCCCCCTCAGGGCCTTTGCAGCTTACTCTTTATCATGTCTCTGGGATACTTTGACTAGGAGTGCTCCCAGCACCCTGTCTCTCTGTGCTGGAGTTCCTTCCCTTGCAACCCAATACCACACCTCCACCACTTAGTTGTTCTCCTGTCCAGGCCTGCCTGTGGCTCCCAAAGTGGGGGATAACAATGGGAGCAGAGGGGATACTGACATTAGATGTGGCATTTGGCTGGATGATAACATAGCAACATCCCTCTCTCAGGCTCTCGGAAAGAGCGACTCTCCCACATCACCCCCACTTCCTACCAGCAGCGTCTGCAGTTCTCCTGGTCTCCCACACTCAAAACTTCAGCATTGCCCTTGCTTCCTCATTCATTCCCTCCCCTCACACCCAAGTCTTACTAATTATTCCCTGTAGATGTTTCCACACATCTGTTCTGTCCTTTGATTTATCATTGCCTCCACCCTATTTCAAAAACCCTCAAAATCTTTCTTCCAGACTCTTCTAATAGTCCTCATATGATGCACACACACAGTCTTTCTGTATCTTCCCCCAATCCTCCTCTGGGAGGGTTTCTGGGTTTCTACACCAACCCAGTCTTTATACCACTCCCAACATAATCATCCTGAAACTCTGTTTGTGTCACATTTTTGCTTAAAAACCTTTCCTCTGACCCACTCCTGACTAAATAAATTCCTGATATTTGACTCCAATCTATCTTGTAATGCTTACTCATCTTTTTTCACAATCAACACCCATCTTCACTCAACTTAGCTTCTTGCACTTATTCATACTCAATAATCTGGAATGAGTTAATAAATAAGGATGTCTCTTATGAACAGAAATTATAGGAGTTGGAGAGTTTAACTCTTTAGAGCAGAGGCATTTCTACAATCTTCTGTGGACCTTATGCTAGATCTGTAGCGAGAACTGCATCTTCAGAAGATGGTTTGTGAGCATGTGTGTGTGCACTTGTGTGTAGAGGGAAGGAGGGCGCTTTCCTCCTCCCCTGCTGGCCCCCTGCAGCTCAGCGTGGGGGAAGCTGGGAAACACCTGCTAGAGAAGGGCTCATGAGAACCACAGCCTATTAAAATCAGCTCCTTTTAGGACTCAAGCCCTGTCAACCCTGCAGCCGGACACCCAGGCTCTTTTGAGCCCTTCCCCACTCCCTACCTATTTCTCACCTAAACAAAGGATGCTGTAACTCTGCCAACAACCTTTGCAACTTACCCCATCTTCTCTCATGTTTCACTGGGTGACACTTAATAACAAATTCATGTTGCCTGTTGGCATAACTCCTTTTGCCCGCAGTAGTTTTTATGCTGTGTTCTCTGACAAAGACCTAAGGCTTAGTGGGCAGCCTCTGTTAGTTACTGGAGGCTAACATTACTGAATGTTCTGTTGAGCTTGGGATAAACAAATCTATCAGCACATTCACTCTCATATTCTTTGCATAAGGATGGGCTGAAATTTTGTTTTCAAGCTTGTTTCAAAACAAATCTGGAAAGACGTGTCGTCAGAGTCTTGTGGCTGCAATTCAAAACCCCAAAAGGCCGCACAGGGCTCAAAGCAGCGCCTTGAGCACTTGAGCTCCAAACACATGTTGTGTCTTTGCTCACTTCACGCTAACCACAGGGAGACAGAGGCACTGAGTGCCGTCTCTGAAACAGCCTCACCTCGCTGTGCCCCCACAAACCAGGCTGAAACCACAACATCCTTCTCATGTACGGCAGACTGCACTAAGCATTCTGGAATCTGAGGCTCACTCTTCTCCCACAGTTTTCACTGCTTGGGCCCATCTCGTGAACATCCCAGCAAATCAAGGAGAGTGTTTGCCACCGTGCTCCCTCTGAAAGTGTCCAAGGAAGAGTGACCTCGATTACAAGGCATCACTTAGCTTTCTGCTGCTATAGGAGCCCTTTACAATTTCTTTCTGAATTTAGCTACCCCTTGTAAAGGTCACCCACCATGCCAGAGGTATTGCTTTAGTTACTTTAGAATGCTAAGATGCCACTTACAAAAATAGGTGGCTGCTATTTCTTTCAGAGGGGCAACTTCCCCCAAGCCAATGAATGTTTCTAAATATTGCATTTTTGTAAGGGAAATGGAAGAAGTAGCAACCAGGTGATTATTGGACCTTTGAAATGTGCCAGGCACTACTCTAAGCACTTGGAAAGCATCAGCTCATTTAATCCTCTGCTGCTAATCTTACAAGGGAGAGTCCATCGCTACGTTAATTATATATCAGAGGAAACTGAGGTACAAAAGGGTAATAGAGCTCACCTAACTCACACAGCTATTAAGAGGCTGGGATCTCCCCCACACACAGGAGGGAAGCTGTGTCCAGGTTCTTAATCAGTGGACCGGACTGCCTCCCTGTCCTCTGTGGGTCAAGCAGAGGCATCAGGAGGTATAACCCAGTGAGTAAAGTGCCCAGAAGCATCCCTGGGCTAAGGATTGGTCTCTCCCACCTTCTTTCTTCGAAGAATCTGCTACCTATTGACAGAATTTTGCCATCAGGGCCTTTGCTTATGAAATCTGACCTATTAACTCACATACTTGACTTTCTTTGTAGCTACCAACCTGGTCTCACCTGTGTTCCTAATGTTTCTCTCCTCCCACCCCCTTTCTGGTCTCATATTTCTGATCACAACGTCCCTCTTTGACCATCTGACCTTACCTTGCCTGTGTAGTCCACTCACCTGCCCAGCCTCCCAGCTCAGTAAGAAGGGTCCAGACCCTTCATCCTGATAAACACATAGGTGACAATGGGGCCCCAGAACACGTTTTCTAACCTCAGTCCTCTGCTGCAGACGGGTCATGACAAATTAGGCTTCTTCTGTCAGCCTAGTAGCTCTGTGTAATGGCCCAGCAGGAGAGCAAGAGTTAGAGCCGGGTTTCTGCAAGTGCTTGGTCATGAGACTGTTCAACATGAGAACACGGGCAGCAAACACAGATGCTGGAGCCTCAGAAGGTGATTTACAAACACGGAATAGGCCAAACTTTTTCAATAATAGATTCTCAGTCTATTTTTAAAATTTTCCCACTTTTAGAAAAGAACACAGAATAAATTTCACTTTTCTCTTAATTCTTCTATAAGAAAACAGAGCACAAGCACTATGATAACAGCAGTAGATCTGTATTCTCGGTGCAGGAGAGTCCGAAGGCCCCGGCAAGGGCCAGGTCACACACTCCCCCCACCTGCTACCGAACGCTCCCTGGCAGTAATGCGTGATGGCAGAAATGCAAATGTTTATGCAAAAACCCTTACTCATTAAATTATTATAACTAATTCAAATATTTTACAAAACTGTATGGGCCAGCTCTGCAAATAAATGTTCATGGGGTCTGTATGCGGCCTGTCAGTTTTTGCCATCAGATTTCCCAAAGGGAGTCACTTCAAGCAAGTCAGAGGCCTGGGCTTGGCAGTGAGTGGGGAGGCTCCAAATTGAAGGCTTCATGGTTTAAAACCACATGCCAGGGCCTGCATAGCACCCCCAGGTCTCTTCCCAAGGGCATCCTCATGAATTATAAAAAGACATTTTACATTTCCTTCAGACCGATGTTGCACCATGGCAGGACACAACAGATTGCCTACTAGAGTCCCCCGTCATTCTCCCTCAGTTGATAGCATTTGAGCAGTGTACAAGCCGCCCAACCATATGCAGCTGCTCTATGTGTCCCCAACCAGCAAACCAAGTGAATGAAAAACATTTAAAAATCTGAAGAAAGAAGGAAATCAGAAACCAGTTGCTCCAGCCTTTGTTCTGAAAATCCACGGCTGCCAGACATCTGTCTCCCAGGAATCTACCTGTGCTGCCTAGGGACACCTACACACAGTAGGACTCCAGTGTCCAAGCACTCCAACCCTCTCCACAGCCTGCATCACGTGTCCATACAGATGTCAAAGGGCAGGAGGGAGATACCACAAAGATGCGTGGGTGCATGAAACGAGGCTGAGTCTTGAAGAACTAGGAAGTGATAAAGTTGGACAGGCCCTGATAACATGCCCACAAATACATTGCACAACCTGTTGATGCATTTGCCACACATCCCTTTCCAACAAAGTTGAGCAATACACTTCCTACTTAACTCTCAACTTAACCTTCAGGACAAAGTTGAAATGGACAAGCCAGCGCAGCCTCCCTCCCACCATGATGAGGCACAGGGTAAGGTCACTGAGGTGGTGATTACTAACTACTCACATGTCAATTGTGGCTAAACTGTTGATCACAATTCACAGCTGGGGATCACTTTCCCAACTGGCTGAAGATGCACTTTGTAAGGTACCCTCTTCCTTTTTCAGACATTCTCAGAGACAGGGGAGCATGGTGAGAAAATCTTTTCCCTTTTCCTACCCCATCACATCGCCCCTTTCACATCCTCTTTACTCTTTAAAGAATAAAATAAGTCTATGTGAAAATACAGTAGAACATCTTCAAGTTGACCACACAAGCCACTGTCACATACTGGTCAATGTACGGAGGTGGTCAACTTAAGGAGCTAGGCTACTGTACTGATATATACATGTAATGCATGTCTGGTCTATGAAAATTATGTCAAGGGGGTGGTCAACTATGGAGGTTCCACTGCATATGGGATAAAAAATAAAAGTCCTCTTCATTTTCCCTCAAATCCCATTCCTCTCACAAGTGGAAACCACTTTTAATAAGTGAATATATACTTCTAGATTTTTTTCTAAGAAATTATGCACACATGTATCCATACATACATCTTTAGGTATCCAGTCTATGAAAATAAGGTCAAGGAGGTGGTCAGCTATGCACCTTCTACTATTTGTCTCCTGAAAACCTTCTTACAGATGCATGGGGAGCACTGGGAAGAGTGTGCCCTTTGTTCTTTTTCCATCCTCTGTTCCCCGCCTCTGTCCTAGGACACATCCACCCACACCAGGCATCCCCACAGCTAGACAGCACATGGTGGCAGCTTTGTGGCACCACAGGACCTGAGGCCAGAGAACAATCTTCTCCTCCCTCGATCATCCTGTGAGCTGGCCCCTGCTGCTCTTCCCTGTGCCAGAAGAAACCCATCTCCATTTCCTTTCTAGGGTGGACAAGAAGTATCTAACAACTGGATGGCACTGCCCTTGCCCTGGAGCCAGTCCCTGAACAGCTGGCTGGCCTCTTGCCTCTGGAAGCTCTTCAAGATTTGAGCCCCAAGCATATCTGCCTAGCCATGACACCCTTTGACTTAGGTGTAAGACTCAGAGAATTGCAGACAGTAAACCATTCCTTCTCCTAAATGTAGAGTTTCTGTTGTGGATGTCACAAGAATCCCAGCATAAGCTTATTCTGGGACTCAAAAGCCGATCTGCAGAAAGTTAAATCCTGAGACAAAATGTGCCTTGAATATAGAAGAAACTGGAGCCCCAACAGCTAGATTCTGTGACAATGCCACGGGCACAGAGTGTTTTCTGTTACTTGGATTTGTCTTCTAGCCAACACTGTTGATGCCCATAGCCTAAGGAGAGAGAAGATTCCTGCATAAATTCCGAAAGTGCTGTCTCACTAATGCCCTAGGACATGGTGTCTCCACAGGAAAAAGACACCTAAAGAACAAAGACTTAAGTTCTTTCCCTCCATGTGGAAGTGTGCCATGAAGATTTGCTGTCCTCCACCCTACACACAGTAGGACTCCAGTGTCCAAGTTGGAGACCACGTCCACTGGGAGAAAGATGCTCCCTAGGAAAAAAAATTCCTGGCAGGCACAATTGTGCTAAAAGAAGGGGGCAAAGTCCGTGAAAAGTAAGGAATGGGAGACTCTTTGGTAGCCTACCAGATGTTTGTGAACATGGATGATGAACACAATCCCCTCATGATAGAGTCCCCAAAATACTTGAGCAACATTTTTCTTGAACAGCATAATGCAATGAGCAACAATTTTCATGCTGGTAGTCCTAAGAGAGCAGGTGGGTTCAAAGCCAAAGAAATTGGAATTGTTGCTCAGAAGGTAAAGCAATTCTAACTTACAAGATGGTAACACCTGGAGAACTAGATTTAAAAGGCTCGTAAATTTTAACCTTCAGAACTAGTTTAGAAGGTCCATATATTTTCAAATTAGCCTGCATGGACTATTTCCTAAGAAGAAGTGGTATATGTAATGCATCATTGAAGAAGAAGGGGGATTCCTATCCCTGGAAGATTTCTAAGAACGAACAGCGTGATGAGACTCTCCAGTCATAACCTGAAAAGGCGAGACCACTTACCCTGCTCCATCAAACCTCACCCCCATACCTAATTAGCAAATCTAACGGTGAACCCTACAAACAAGATGTTCCATACCCTCTGGCCAGATGTTGATTCACAGCAACACCAAGAACCCTCCTATCTGAAGATATAAAATCAGTCGTAATTGCAATTTTCTGACATGGGGAAATCCTACATTATTGCGAATTTAACTCTGGGATGGTGATGACAATTCAAATTGTGGAACTCTTGAAGAGAAAAAGTTTGAAAGTTCCCTATGACACTGACTCACTGTCCGCCTTGTCGAAGTTCCCTGTCAGTGAAACCCTCGCTGACATCAGTATATTTTCATATCCCCAAAAAGCAAGCTATGTTGTCTGGAGGATTTCTCTTCTTATGCTGGAGCATGCCAGTGTGACAATGTCAGCAGCAGTGTGGGAAGAGTACCCATGGAAACACAGGACCATGACCTGCTCTCCCCCTGGAGATTTGGTGGTGGGGAGCAGTCATTCCACTTACAAGGAGTTGCTCTTAAAGCCATTTCTGAGTAGCTGATGCATGCACACAGAAACATTCAGCAGGACGCCCACATGCTGTGAAAAGCCAGTGTTCAGTCTGGGCCTGTCTGTCAGTTCCACCATCCTCCACCCAAAAGTCAACTACTATTACTAATTTCTTAATTATCTTTCTAGAGAAGACATTTGATAAATATGCCCCAAATTTAACAGATGCAAGTGATTTCAAATAGCAATTTTTTGTTTGTTTGTTTGCAGTTTTTGGCCGGGGCTGGGTTTGAACCCGCTACCTCCAGCATATGGGGCTGGCGCCCTACTCCTTTGAACCACAGGTACCACCCTCAAATAGCAATTTTTAAATGGCAAAATGCATATGAATCACTCCGGGATCCTTTTAAAATGCAGGTTCTGACACGGCTGGTCTGGAGCGGGGCTGCAATCCCACATTTCTAATAAGTTCCTGGGTGGTGCTGGTGCTGCTGGTTTGTGAACTCCCGTGAAGAATTAAGTATTTAAGACATTATTTTGATTCTAATACATGCAGGGAGAAAGAAAACTCTTAGGAAAGCAAGGTAACAAAATCTATTAAAATGAAAACTATTTGAAGTCTTCAATCCAGAAATCTCATTCTTGAGAATCTAGTCCAGAGTAAAGCAGTATGTATGTGTGTCTATATATTTGTCAGTGATTTCTTTGCCAGTAAATGGGAAATAAAGGCCTACTACTGACAGGAAGTAAATGAGTTCGTTGCACTATGTCTATACCATGGGATACTGTGCAGTCATCTAAAAAGAAAGGGAGGGAAAGACTTCTGAGATAATTTGTTTTTAAGAGAATTTTCCACAAGTATTATTGAAGGTAGGTCAGACTCAGGTAAGTATGTATTATATGATCCTCTTACTGCAAATTAAGAGGTGAGAAATTAATACATGTGCTTATGTTTACATGTATATATCCGTGCAGTAACTATATGCATGTATGCTACCTAGGATTATATGAGTATATAGAAAAATATGGAAAGATATGCCCTAAGTTATGGGTGAAAAGTCAACCCAAAATTAAAAAAATGAGAGGAAAATTGCATTAAAATAACATCTATAATATCATAGCCATGCAAAATTATATGTGCCTAAGGAAATGGTAAAAAACTGATTTTTATATTGAAAAACCCTCCATGTGACATCAAGAGCAAAATACACACGCATTTTTAAGATAAAGAGTCAGACTTCATTGTGCCCAGAACGTGGTCCTTCTTTCTTAACTTACTTAAAATGACTTTGCTTTTAATGTTTGAAACTCCCTGCTTAGCACATTGATGCCCTCTCAGTTTAAATACTCTGGGCAGAAAAAAAGTAACGACTCATATTTTAATAATGACCCAGAAGGTTTTGATTTGACATCTTCTCAAATCAATTACTCTTAAAGGGAGGCACCATAGTAGTGATTAACCCCCCTGGAGGTCCGCCGTGGGAGGTAGCACCTGACTCCTCTCCCTAGAGCTCAGAAAGTGCCACCTACCTGTACCACCCCCTCCTCTGCCCTGCCCACTCGGAAGAAATGAACACCAAATTAGCAGTATCTATCCCACATCATGGCGCAGAATGTGGGGCAAATTACCAAAGGATGTGAGAGGCGCACAATTTGAAGTCTTTTTATCCTCTGAGTTAAGAAACATTATTTTTTCCTCCTCACCACTTACCCACATCTAAGCACAATCACACAGACACCTAAAATATACGCATGGCAGAGCATCTAGAAAAAAAATATGGCCACACTTGCATTTTGTTTTGAAGATTTTCAGATAATATCAAAGATTGTTTCCAAGCCACAGTCCTGGTTTTACAGTCCAAGGCAGTGCTTTAACCGTTTCAGAAATGGAACATAATATGAGTTCCCAACCCTTTCTCTTTGTAAAATTCAAAATAGCTTCTAGTTTAACTTCAGTGGCAAAGCTATTATACGTAAAGAAATAGATAATCTAATATATTCAGATATGGTCGCCCCAAATGTTTACATTTATAAGAAATTGAAAAGTAACAAGACATCTAAACATTAGGACATACAAAACTTCCACTATGGGCTTCCATATTTTCTGAGAAAATCCCTTCCTAAAGCAAGGTTCTAACCATAAATTGGGACAAAGACAGTCTTCTTTGTCACATGTAGTTTGTTATCTGTGCTAACTTTTCTTACAGTAGTGTGGATGGGTAATGTACTATTTACCTATGGGTTGTCAAGGAGAGTCTTCATAAGTTAGTGCTCTAAGAGTTTCAGGTGACAGTTAAGTATAAACAGGTAAACTTCTGTGAAAAATAACTTTATGTCCTTCTCACTTCCATCTTTGAGAATCAAATGTCATCCACAAAGTAGATAGGGAGTCCCTAAGTTTGCATGGATGAAATAGTGAGGGCTGTTACCAATAGCAGTTGGAAAAATGATAGCCTCTGATCCATTATAATTCCTAGATCTAGCAAAATCCTGACCTAGACTAGACAGTAAGTGTCTAGCCCCAGGTGTTCCCCATAAGCCATTAGCCTCTATGAGCTATAAAGACACCAAGGGGATAAAATCCACTTTGCTTCTGCCACAGCATCTCAAGAGTATTAAGGTCTCTTAGAAATTCTGGGTTCTAGACTGTTGTTGCTTCCTGGAAAGGCATCCAAAGAGTATTTGTTGCAGGGGGATATAGGGTGAGCCGAGGTTGGAGAGGGATATCCCATGATGAGATATCAAAATTATCACACGAAAGTCATATGCTTTGCAACATGTGTGTCCCCGCTCTCATAATGGCATGGTACACACGAATGCATATGATTTGATAGGGAGACCTTTCTGAATTAAGCAATATAATATTTTCCAAGAAGCACAATTCTATTATCTGTAATCATTAAACACATACATTTACAAGAACTACAAGACCAACAAAAGTGCTTCCTGATCAAAGGATGTTTGAATTAGATGACGTTTTTTCCTACTAGTTAACATCTCCAAAACTGGAATAAACCTTGCAATTAATGTCATCATGGACTTGGTGAATTGCAGTAAGTAGAAACAATATCAAATTCACATATCAGCGTTGTTGGTTCTAAAGTAATCAGAAATCTTTGTGAAATAAGTTGCTCTCTTAAGCACACCCTGTCAGGTTTTTTGTTTGTTTCATCATGTTTTAACCTATGAAGTGTTTTTCTTAACTAAACCTCCCTCTAGATTACCCAATTTATTAGAATTCTGAATTATTTGATGCCAGATAATGATACTTTACTTTAAAGGCAACTTTTGCTATTATTGTTATCCTCTATTTCTATCCTGGCTTGAAGCCTATCTCCCTGTCTTCTCATTCCCCCTGTTTCATTTGAATGGATTGTAAGTCATCACACTGGAGAGAGAGCCATGTAATTCCTTTTTCCTCCATTTTGTTTTCTGGGGTTTTTTTGTTTGTTTGTTTACGGTTTTTGGCCAGGGATGAATTTGAACCTACCACCTCCAGCATATGGGGCCGGCGCCCTACTCCTTTGAGCCACAGGGGCTGCCTTGGTTTGCTTTGTTTTTGACATAGGGGTCTCACTCTGTCACCCAGCCTGGAATGCAGTAGTATGATCATGGTTCATTGCAGACTTGAACTCCTGGGCTCAAGCAATCCTCCAGCCTCAACTTCTTGAGTAGCTAGGACTACAAGCATATATGCCACCAGGCCCAACTAATTTTATTTTATTGTTTTGTACAGAAAGAATTTCACTATGTTGCCAAGGCTGGTCTCAAACTCCTGCCCTCGAGCGACCCTCCTGCCTCGGCTTTCCAAAGTGCTGAGATTATAGGCATGAGCCACCATGCCCAGCCTCTTCTTGTTTTCAAATGTTACATAGATTTGTACTATTAGAGCTGAACTCTTTCTTAAACAAGTAGAATTGTACTTAGCAGGACACTGACCTGACCTACTTTGATGGGAATATGTTGCAAATCACTTACCAACACTGGCTGACCTAATTCCAATCATATAAGGCATCTCTGAAACACTTACTGAGAAGGGGACATGAATTAAAATAATTATGAAATTGTCTCTTCAATCACACAGAAGCAAAATGAAGAAAGCTATTATACCTAAATAAATATATAATCTAATATATTCAGATATGGCACCCAAAATGTTTATGTTTGTGAGAAATTGAAAAGTACCAAGACATCTAAACATCAGGACATCCAAAACTTCCACTTTGGGCTTCCATCTTTTCTGAGAAAAGAAGGAAAGAAAGAAAAGAAAGAAGGAACCTTTTCTAAAGGAAGGTTCTAGCCATAAATTAGGACAAAGACAGTCTTCCTTGTCACATTTTTCTTGTTATCTGTGTTAATATCACAAAATTTTATCCTTAATTTTTCAGATAGCAACATCTTTTGCCATGATTCTCTTATTTTTCACCTTGAGTATTCTTAATGACTTATTATCATCAGTAAGAAGCAGACTGCTTCTTTAGCCTACCTTTATCTCCTCTTGAGTGACCAGTTTGTTTCATCTTGCTAGAACAATGACTCATTGCTAAATGAACTTTCTTATAAATCTCTGAATTAAAAGGTGTTTTGCTCAAATTACCGGGCTTTTTAATAAACATATCCTGTAAAATATTGCCTGAGCATCAGATGTTTGATACTGAACACCAGTGCATATGAAATATTCTCTACTTAGAATATACGGAAATACAACTCAAACTGGCACTAGATTAAGTTTTCAGAGGATCTAAGTGTTTACATTTATAAATTATTTAGATAAATTATCCATCCATTCATTTATATTGTATAATTGCCAGTGTGCTGATTATATATTTTAGGTTTACTCTTATTGGGAAGAATGTTTTTGACACCTATAAACCACAAGTAGAGTGTCAGGTTAAACAAAGAGTTTTGTTCCCACAATTTGTTCAAGAACAATTTGTATCTGTAAGCAAAAATTGATATCAGCATGATTCTGGCACAAAGTGCTGACAGATCCTATGCTGGCTCCCAGATGAAAAGGTAAGAGGTTTAAGAAAAAAGGGCGAATGATGAATTGGGCTTCAGAAATCAAGCCAAAAAAGACTTGGAGAATCCTTTTAATTTCAATTCAAAATTGGCTCACCATTTTTACTTTGTTTTTATTGCCCAGAAAGCAAAACTTAACTCAACTCAACCTGAACACTTAGTCTCACAAAACAACGCTACGTCAAAGTGGCTAAAACAAAATCAACTTCTGGTGCATTATAAAAATAAAAGTGAGTTGTCTAATCTATGTCAACAGGAAAACCTAATGTCTCTAAAGTTTCCTACCTGAACACCTTTTTTGTTGTTGTTGTTGTTGAAGCAAGCATGTTAGTAGATCTTCAGGAAACATCAAGATGCTGCCTGCGATGGTTAAAATACTGACTCTTTGACATAGTAACTCACTGAAAGATAACTAAGATGAGAATAGTTGAAGCTAACCAGAACTGAGCCAATTGTGTGTTATCTGCAAAAAAGCAGGAGGAATGGGCCAAGGAGGAGAAAATATGGGCAAAAAAATGTGTTTAAGATTATTAGTTGCCTTCACTGGGTATAGAAATAGGTGTGCAAGGGTAAATTGAGCCAGATTGATTAAAGAATTCAACCTTCTTTTTAAACACGAAGTTAATCAATCATCTTTGAACATTTGAAATGAAAAGCTACTTTGCTTCTGAAAATCTGATAGGTTGCTCTTATCTTATTTGTTTGGCTGAACTAGCATCAACACATGTATTTTTTTTCATGGAAGATGAAGGAGTATTTTTCATACTATACAAAATATGGTCAAGATCTTAGGAGAGTGCTGGCACACATTTGCTGACATCTAATCTTAAGCTGAGCAGGAGTAAAAGAACTTGGAGAGACATCAGAGGAGAGGCCATTAAGACAGCCAAAGGACTAGGAGATGCCCCAGTAATTAATAAAAACACATAAAAACACAGGGCATTTGAGATTATTCTTCCTGGAAGATAGGAAATGTGTATGCAATTTGGTGACTTTCTTTACATATGTGAAGATTTCCCTGAAAAGCCATTGAGTAGCAACTTTTGATGTTTATGGCCTCAACAAAAGCAAATGAGCTTAACCTACTCCATGAAAAACTTAGGTTAACTCTCAAGATTTCTTTATTCAGTGGACTTGTAAGTAGAAGACCTCAAACGAAGCTTCAGTTGTGGTCACCAAGTCCATGTTAGGGAACTCCCCACTTTCTGAAGGGCACAGACTAAACAGGTCATTCCTCCCTATTCTCATGAGTACCCCCCCACCCCCGAGGCTATGGGATCACAGCATAGGGAGAGCAGAGTGTGATTGGTGCAGCCTTGCAGAGGACTGGCAGAGAGCTTGCAGAGTCTCTTCCTCTGAGATGGGATTGGGAAGTTTTCTTTGATGGAGATGGTTTGGGGAGAGTCTATTCTAGGCCCACACTAATTTTTAAAGTTTTGCTCCTCCCTGTGTATATCATCTCTGGGATGTGTTAGTAATTGTGTTCTCTGGGACAGAATAGTATAGCCATGAAGGACATGGGGTTGGAATCATACAGACTTGAATTGTTCTTAAACAGCAGTATGAGCCTCAGGAGGTTATTTAATATCTCAAGATCTCAATTTCCCTTCTCAGGAAATAAGGTTGTTGTAATAATGAAATTAAATGAGGTGCCCAGCATGTGCTAGCAATGATGATGATGACAATGACAATGGCAATGATGATGACAGGTAGTGCCCCAGGTATGTGCCTTCACTTACTCCCTCTGCTCTCTTACCAGCAGTTGCCAATTTCAAGCCTGTTGAGAACTGTCCTTCTCTCACTGTAATATAGTCCTTTGGTGGATAGTTTTTTCACTGCAACTTTTCTACCCTGAGCTGTTATTTCTCTCCCCTGCCTGAGGTTCTTTCCATTTACAAGTTAGAACTTCTAGATTTTGCCTCTGATATTAAGTTCTCATGGCTCTTCCTCAGTTCTGGCCATAGCAATTTCAAATTATTTACTAGCATTCACAGTGGATTCTAACCTTGCATCGTAGCCATCCCCTCAGTTGCTTCATAAACAAATATTTCTTGTAATTGCAAAACATCTACCTAGAAAGTTGGGGGAAAGGGGTTACTGGTTTCTTTTTTCGGTGTTAATCACAGAAAGACTGAAAGTGATGCTTTATGACTAAGCTTTTGAAGAAAGGAGACTATTCAAGTCACTGAAATCTTTTGGAGTCTGTGGTTAGCATTAAGTATATACTTCCAGCATTGTTTTTTATTATGTTGACTAAAGTTTTGAAATTTAAATATTTCAAGTGATGAAATTAAAAATTTCCAGATAACTCTAAAAATCATACAATTTGCATTTGGATCCCATATTCAGTTCTTCAGAGAATGTGAAACATAGCAGTTAATTATCATCTTGATGACCAAAAAGGAGAAAAAAGTTCTGAGCAACAGTGAACCAAGATTAATGGGAACACAAAGGTGGAAAATTGTTACAACAAATTATGGGGAAACTGGCCGTGAAAAACACCTTTTTTTTTTTTTTTGGCCAAATGAGAGCAATTAAAACTTACATAAAGAAAGAATGAAAAATATAGATAATATTTGTCTACTTGAAAGCTTTGAAATAAACAGTGAAGACTGCTTATTTCCCACCCTCTGTCTATCAGTAGATGCGTTTTTGAAAAGACTGCAGAGAATGGGCCACCTTGCTTCTCTTCCCTGGCTGCCCTCTCATCCAACCTCCTAGGACCATGTTAATTAGGAGATGGAGTAAGTGCTGTGTCTACATAACACCAAAAAAATGGAAGCTGAAAGGGAAACAGTTCAGTCCACTATGCATCTAACTTCCAAAGAAAGATTTAATTTGACAGCTTGTTTTTTATTTGGCCAACTTTGGAGGATTAAATGGAAAGACCTGGATTTGCATGAAATCAAACAAAGGAGAACAAGTAACAGAACCAGCCTTTGAGGGAGAAGGCAACAGAGAAAACAGATTCAATGACCCAAGCAATCAATAATACCCTCGGTCTGTGGATGTTCCTTCTAAATGCTTTTAGGGATTGTAACTGTCCTTTGCAAAGGTATTAATATGTGCGTTTTAAAAATGAGAAACTGGGACTACACCTACAATGCATCTTACAAGGGTACATGTGAAATTTACTAAATGTAGAATACAAACATCTTAACACAATAACTAAGAAAATGCCATAAGGCTATGTTTTGATGAAAATATTTCAAATTGTACATAAAACCAGCACATTGTACTCCATGATTGCATTAATGTACACAGCTATGATTTAATTTTTTAAAAAATGAGAAACTGAGACAGAGAGGAGTGGCCTGCATATCCAAGTTTCTCTACTACCCTCTAACTTTTCTCTGATTTGAATTGGTAGCCCTTTAAGGGTCAGTTTTTTCTATGTTGTATTGTGGTTATCTATTTTTTTTTCTTTTTTTTCATATTTCTTTTATTTTTTATTTTTTTTTATTGAATCATAGCTGTGTACATTAGTTCAACCATGGGGTACAGTGTGGGGGCTTCACATGCAATCTGAGATATTTTTATCAACGTGATTGACAATTGCTTTATCCTCTCATGTCAAGAGTAGATGCATTTTTTAAATCTTTGCATATCCTTGAGATTTAGTTCCTAACTGTTACAAAACATTTTTCTTTATGAAAATAATGAATGAATACTGGGCGGCGCCTGTGGTCAAAGGAGTAGGGCACCAGCCCCATGTACTGGAGGTGATGGGTTCAAACCCGGCCCTGGCCAAAAATTGCAAAAACAAAAGAATACTACAATTTAAGAATTTTATCTAGAAGAGTTGTTTTCCATCTCTTCATTTGCTTATTTCTTGCTATGACAATTATAACGTTGTGACTTTGAATCAGTCATTTAATCCTCCTAAGTTTTAGATACTTCACCTATAAAATGGGAATAATACAATCACTTGACAGGGTTGTAATGAGGCATAAATAAAACAATAAATGCCTGGACAAAGGAAACAACAAAAACTCCTACAGCAGAAGCTCTCCTATCCAAGTGAAATTGGTTAGCTAAAAATAATTGAATAGATCATGAAATTAAAAAAATCACAAACTAAATACTTTTGCATTAATTTCCTGTATATTGATATAAATCTCAGTGTTTTTCTGAGCATAGTTCTTCTTACTGGAGTTTTGTGATGTTTTCCGTGTACATTCATAATTTCAAATTTCTCTTTCTTTTAAATGGAGTAATATACTGTTGTGAAACTGAGTGAACAATGCATTTAGATTTTTTTTAATTAATCATTAACAATTATCTCATACGTAATATGTTGCAATATTTCAGTTCAATGAATGAATCAATGTTATTTTTTAAATAATTCAAATATGTCTTAGAGAAATAATAATTTTTATTTTACATTGATGGTTCATTAGTTGATCTAGTATTTAACTAACTTGTATAATTACAATGATGATTACATCTGACATAAACAAGTTTTCAGACAAATATAATTTGTAATTGATAAATAGATCATTCTGCTGGGCAGAGCAGTGTCCTGGCTGTCTAGAAGGCTTGAAGATTTGGCTGATGGGGAAATCAGATAAGAGGGCTTCTATTATACATGCTTGTTATTAATATCTGTTCTTTCCCTTAGCAGACAGCCTAGGGCAGAAGATGTTAAATATAGCCAAAGATATATATATATGTTAAATATAGTCAAAGAATATAGAACCATTGACTTTTACCTTCTCAGATCAGTTTAATAGGTTATTGATATCACCATATCTCCTGAGTTTTACTTGGAGCAACAAGAGAAAATGCAAAGGAAGGCATATGCAAAAATAAAGGCTGCACCAAACTTCAGGAAGACAAGAAAAGGAAGGCTAGGAACTGAGGGTAAGGATTCGTAAACTGCAGAAGTAAACTTCGCTCTTTAAGACTGAATTGTCCCTTTGTTTTCACCACCCTACCTGTTTCTCCCCTACCTATTACTATTTAATAATAAGACCACTAGGAAACGGAAAAGATGAGATGTTATCTTTTGATTTATTTATTTAATCTATTTTCATTAGTCCCATAACTCCACAAATTACATGAGCCATTTGCTTTCAGGACAAAACCTTTTAAGAGTGAAATTCTCTTTTCAAAGTGAAATTTTAAAAGGAACTGCTAAATGTTACAAAAATTAACAAGAGGGCTGTACTAAATATAGAGGCAGCAGATGGTTTCACTACCCCACTCCCAGTGTCTGCTGAGGACCTCTACAGAGGCCTAGAGCTCCATGAAAACCAGTAAATACTTTTCAGAATCTAGCTTCAGCTATGTAGCCAGTCTAAAATATAGACACACACACACACATACACTGATGCACTGACTACTGATATACATCTTGAGACTTTGGCACAGGGGTATTACACGGTACGCCACACAGTGAGACTGCCTACAGGTCCACGGCATATGGTGCCACCTCACCAGTTCAGGGCTCTCCTTAGTCCTATGCCATCTTCTCTTCTCTGGCTACTCCACCCTTCAGATCTATGCCCATATTTTCCCTAGAGGTGCACATCAGCCATTTATTTTCTTAAATAAAACAAAGCCAGCCAGCCATCTACCAATACTAAGCACTGGTTTTTAATGTGACCACCTCTTGCCTCTACCCATGGTCTTGGAGAGCCAGCCACTATTCATTCAATCATGTGCTGGGGTCTCCTGCCCACCCTCTCCTGCCCAAAGAAAATGACTCAGTGTCAAATCAGTCAAGTACACTTTCCATCACACTTGTAGCTTCCATGAAATAGAGTGTGGTTTCAAAGAAGAAAGATCTCTGATCCAAGTGCACATCTACGAACATGTCACAATGTGAAGTAAAAGATTTCCAATCAATCTACTGGAGTCCCATGAACAATGTCTAATTCTTCAAATCACATCATCTGAACTATGATTCATCTCCTCCTTTGCCTGTGCTGTGATTCTAGTTATTCATTCTAAAGTACTAAAGTGTAACTCCTTTGTGAGTAATGCTTTCCCTACTCAGATATTAAAATGGGGCTGTAAGGCAGTGTCTTCCCCTCTTCTCTTCTTGCCATGATTTTCTAAGAATGTTATATCTATGGTATATCAGAAAGATATACCATTGAATACCTTTGAAAAGATCAACAAAACTGA
Organism: Arctocebus calabarensis; assembly: GCA_963573935.1. Classification (NCBI taxonomy): domain Eukaryota; kingdom Metazoa; phylum Chordata; class Mammalia; order Primates; family Lorisidae; genus Arctocebus; species Arctocebus calabarensis. Next base: position 63,479 of record CAUYON010145590.1, read on the forward strand.
CAAAATCCATTAATTATACTGTCCAAAGGAAAAAAAGAGAGAGGGAAAATTCAAATTACTAAAATGAGGAATGAAGAGGAGGCATTACAAGAATCAAAGGCATTGTAAGGAAATGGTGTGACCAACTATGTACCAACAAATTAGTCACCCTACACAATGGAAAAATTCCTAGAAAGACACAAACTTCCAAAACTGACTCAAGAGAAATGCAAAAAATATGAATAAACCTAAGCAAGTAAAGTGGTTAAATTAGTAATTATAAAACTTCCCACAGCAAAAAGCATGGGACTAGATGGCTTCACTGATGAATTCTACCATATATTCAAAGACTTAGTGCCAATACTTTACACATTCTTCCAAAAAGTACAAGAGGATGGAATACTTCCCAACCTTTTCCATGATGCTAGTATTACCCTGTAGCAAAACAAGACAAACATCACAAGAAAAAAAAAACCTACAAATTAATGTTCTATATAAGTATAAATGCAAAAGTCCTCAACCAAATACTAGCAAACCTGACTCCAGTAACATATTAAGAACATGAATCAGTGATATTTATCCCCCAAACAGAAGATTGTTCTAACATCTGAAAAGCAATTAAAAGTCAGACATTATATAGGCGAATTAAGGATAAAGCAAATATAATCATCTCAATATGTGTGGAAAAAAGCATTTGACAAAATCCAACAACTTTCATGATTAAGCCACTCAATAAAGAAGGAAAAGAAATGCCTCAACCTGATAAAGGATATCCAAGAAAAATCCATAGCTAACATTATGTTTAATGATGAAAGACTGAGTGCTTTTTCCCTAAAATTATGAAAAAGACTAGAATGTCCACTGTTCCAAGTTCTATCTGGCATTATAGTGCAGATTCCATCCAGGGCAATTAATCAAAGAAGTAAAACCAGACTTTGCCAGACTTCAAAGAAAGAAGTAAAACCATCTCTATTCACATATAATCTGATCCTGTATATAGAACATTTTCTGTATTCACAAGAAATCACAAGGGAAAAAAAGGAATCCACAAGAAAAAATAAACTATGAGAACTAATAAATGAATTCAAAAAGCAGCTGCATTTTCATTCCAAGAAAATAACAATATGAAAAAGAAAATTAAAACAACTCCATTTATAATAGTATCGAAAAGAAAACTATAAACACTGTTGAAAGAAATTTTAAAAACCTTAAGAATGGAATAACACCCTGTGCTGGTGGATTAGAAGACTTAATATTTCTAAGATGGTAATTTTTTCTCAATTAATATTTGGTTCAATGTAATCCCATGAAATTCCAGTAGCCTTATTTTCAGAAGTTGACAAACTAAGCCTAATATTTATGCATAAATGCAAGGAACAGAAAATGTCTAAAACAATCTTGAAAAACATGAAAAAATAATGTTGGAGAAATCACACATCCCGATTTCAAAATGTTCTAAAAAGTTAAAGCAGGAAAAGTAACATAATGCTAACAAAAGGGAAATATGTAGATCAATGGAATAGAATTGAGAATATAAAAAATAACCTTCCATTTACGGTTAGTTGATTTCAGACAAGAGTGCCAATGCAATAGAACAGAGAAGGAACTATCTTCCAACTAGTAGGCTTTCCATCAACCGGATATACAGGCAAAGAGTTACTTATGCCGTGTAGAATGTGCTCTCGTGTACAGTGCCCAACCACATTTTTGGCCCAAGCTTTCAGGAAAATGACCCTTGAGAAAGTAGCCATCTCTCAGTCAGGAGAGACACAGGGGGAGGGCTCATGCTCCCCAGGTAAACGTGCAGATGGTACTGCCCTCCTGCAGCTGCTTTGTGGAGGCTGCCCCATCCCTCCTTCCCAGGCCCTTCCTTCCCCACTATGTTGGGGGCTGCAGCCTCAGTGGCCACTCATGCCAGCAGGGTTCAAGCTTCCCGAGACTGCTTGGCTTACAGACAGCCAGGTCAATTCCTAGGGCCTGCATGGGGCTCCTGGTTCCTCCACCCACCCACATCCCCAGGCCTCAGGCCTTCCTTGCCCTGCACAGCTGTGTCCTCCCTCAGCAACCCTACCACCATCCCCTCCCCTGATCTCTGTGCTCAGCAGAGGTCACTTCAGCTGCTCCCACTGGATCCCAGGTCCCTCCAGACTGGAACCTCATATACCTAGCAGGCCCAGGCAAGAAGGCCTCAAGCTGTACTACTGATGTATAATGCATGTCCTTATTTTTCCCACAAAAATCTGGGCAGAACAATGTCCATTATACACATCAAAATGGTAAATTCTTTCATATTGTGTGCATGCTAAGATTCTCTCTAGAGCAGAGATGAGCTTGGAGTCTGCAGCAATAAGACTTGTCAAGAAGACAGCCAAAGGCTGCCACCAGCCAGGCGGTGAGTGACAGTGGGACTGGTGGGCCAGCGTTGTAAGGGCGTGAAGCAGGTGCACCTGCAGGCTGGGGTCACGGTGAAGGAGCTGCTGAGCTTAAGGATGTTTATCAGTAGCAGTAGGGAAACTTGGTTAGTCTCCAAGCTGTGAGAGAATTCCTTGAGTTCTCTAGAGAAAGTACCAAGTAGGGAGGCTAAAGTAATGGGAAGTTCGTATCAGAGAGGGCCTCTCTCCATGGGCAAGGTGCTGTGCTGCCTATGACAAGGCTACTCGTGGGAGCGATGTCACTGGGGACACGGGATAGCACAGCAACCAGGACAGTGCTGGAGGACAGTGGCTACAGGAGGCTTCTGCCCTGGCCTGGCAAAGCTGGTCCTGGGGCCTCAGGCATCCCCACCACACTGAAGGGAAACAATTGCTCTGATTCTTCTCCAGATGGAGTTTGTTTAGGGGTGGAGTCCAGTGAGGAGGGAAAAGGAAAAAAAAAACTTTTTTTCTTATTCGTCCTTATTTCCAAAAAATATATATATTTTTTATTGTTGGGGATTCATTGAGGGTACAAGAAACCATGTTACACTGGTTGCATTTGTTGGGTAAAGTCCCTCTTACAATCATGTTTTGCCCCCAAAAGGTGTGGCACACACCAAGACCCCACCCCCCTCACTCCTTGCCTCTCTCTGCTCTTCCTTT
>CAUYON010145592.1:0-11539 GCA_963573935.1 Arctocebus calabarensis
TAGTCCCAGCTACTTGGGAGGCAGAGGCAAGAGACTCGCTTGAGCCCAGGAATTGGAGGTTGCTGTGAGCTGTGATGCCATGGCACTCTATCCAGGGTGACAGCTTGAGGCTCTGTCTCAAAAAAAAAAAAAAAAAAAAAATCAGAGATAAATGAACTCTCAGTGCTGGCTCAGTCTGTAGGAAGCTATGATAGGGCAGATAGAATATTGATTATGAATATTTGGGCAACTACCATGAGGGACTCCCAAGAAAGAGTCACTGGGTAACCCTGGATGGCTTTCTGGAAGAGGTGGCAATGGAAGAAGGCATTGGATAGTGATGTGCCTGCCAGGTAAAGGTGAGTGGGAATGGCATTTCTAGTGGGGAGAGCAGCAGGAATAGAGGCTCTGAGATAGGAAAGATCTGCTAAGGAAGAGAAGACAGTAGCATCTGTAATAGAGGTAGCACAGAGTGAAGGAAAGGAAACTGAGGCCCAGAGAAGGCTAGAACTTGCTTAAGGTAAATGAGTCAAAAGTAAAGCTGAGGTTTGAGCCTAGATCTCTTGCTTCCCAGACCAGCTCTTCCCTCTCTATCAAGGCTCCCAAATTTCAGGCATTTACACCTGCCTGAGTTCCATCACCGCTGAATTTACTGTTTCACATAGCATATTTACTTTGAAAAATGGTGTCCTTTATTTTTCACTTAAATATTTAGATTAAATCTAACCTAAAATGAAATCTTACCAGCACCATAGATGGAAAACAAGTAACACTTGCCTTTATTTAGAAAATTGTAAAAATGTAATGAACACAAAACAATAAAATTCTACCTAGGCTTTGTTGCTAGCACAGGGTCCTAGGCTTGATCTCTTTTTGTTAAGAGGAAAGTTTAGCAAGGGTGTGAGGTGTTCACATCTGGACACATCTGAGCCATTCTCCTTGATACATTCACAAGGGTTGAAAGGAAATTGAAGAAGGGAATTATGAAATGGGAACCCTGGATAGTTGCTGCCCACGCTTTTTCCCTTCTGGGGTCTGGCCCTAAGCCCTCCCTCTGGACATCCACACTTCCCTTTGACCCCTCCCTGTCTGCTGGCTGGACCTGAAAGCTCAGGGCGACCTTGGGAGTCACTGAAAATGGGGACACCTTCATCAGCCCTATTTCTAATCTCCCATGTGGAGCAAAGCCCCAACTTCTGCCTTCACCTGGACTATGTGTAAACTAGAAAGACAATTCTTTGTGCTAAACTCTAGAGTTTCAGGGTTTATTTGTAATATCACTTAGCATCACCTTAACCTGCACAGACCATCTCCTGCTATTCCAATTTTAAAAATCTCTGGAGAAGATCCTGGTGAAGGATGCCCTTCCAACTTTGGGAACTTCTGCTTAACCCTATGATCTGACCCCTGATGGGGGTCAGAAGGCAGGGCCATTCCCACCCTCTCTAGTATCATAGACATTGGACAAAGCCTGTTGTTGATGGGGGCATATGTCTGGGAAGCCCTGGACTCAGCATGCTCTGGCGGCCTCGGTCCCCAGGGAGTCTCCTAACCTTCCTGGGCTCTGTCATGTTGTCCACATGGATGGTGTAGACACCACTGGCATTGGTCCCGAAGCGCTGGATCTCTGCACAGTCCTGAAACACCTGCTCAGCTGCCCTCATGGAGGCTGCAAAAGGATAAAACAAAAGTCAGCTGGAAGTGAGCAAGAAGAGAGGGAGAGGAGCAGAGAGCAAGCCTGTCTGCTCTGTGCCAGGTTCTGGGCTGGGAGGTGCTGGGGAAAGGAAGATGGATCAGACCTGGGAGGTTTTCTAGAGGAGGTGACAGTAATCTGGGACCTGTACTATGAGCAGGAGTTGCCCAGATGGAGAAGTGAAGGGTGTTCTAGGCACAGGGAAGAGCATAGGCAAATGCTCCAAGGGGGAACAGTCCTGGTGTGTGCAGGGGACAGGATGTGGGGAGGCACCAGAGGCAGCCGCCAGGGAGAAGAATGACTCACACCATGAGAACAGAGCTGCGGCCACATAGCCCCATGGCTGTTTGATGAAAGGGAGAGGGTGAGAAAGGAAGGGGAGACAAAGGAGGCTGAGATTTCAGCGGGGCAAGGTCAGTATAAAAGGCCAGCCTGAGGAGCCCAAACTCTCTGTGCTGAGGAAGAGCACTCTGGCCAGAGTGTGGCGTGGGGCCAGCAGCAGGTGAGACCAGAAAGGAGGCTGCTAGGGTCCTTTAGGAGAAGATAATCAGGGCCTGAACTCCAGCGAGGTATTTCCCATTTCACAGACCAACCAACTGAGGCTCCAGGGTGAAGTAACTGACCCAATTGCACATGGGACAGAGTGGGAGGTCTTGGGCTTCCTTCCACAGTCAGCACTTTTGGCAGGACCTTTCTGTAGCCCTGGACAAGGTTCCCTCATTTTGCTCTCTCTGCGAGTCCACAACTAATTTTAGAGGGCTCATGTTTCTTCCCTTTGAACTGCATGAGATCAAGAGAGTATTAATTTAACAACCCAAATGTACCAAGGCCCTGGAAAAAGTGACTATTGACAAATAGACTGCATTGATTTCAAACCCCTCTGCTCAATTAGTGTAATCCAGTTAGAGGTTTGGACTGTGATTCTACCATTATCCATCTCTCTGGGCAGGTACCTATGGAGGGGGTAAAATTTCAGATGGATAAGTGTCAACACCAATAAGGAATCATGAGGCTACTGGGAGGCAGGACTTCCTGTTTTGGCTTACACCTGAAGCTGGATCTCAGATCCTAGATCTGGGGTACTTATCTGAAGGAGGCTGTTGTTCTCATATCACCAATCCATCTCAGCCTGTGCATAGACATTTCCTGGGCAGGGATCTTCCCTGTCCCACCTGTCGGCATTCCCTAGCTGCTCCTGGGGAACTGGAGTCAAGCATGGGGGAGGGGGAGCTGGCCTATAGGTGAGCAGAAATGGGTCAAACTTTGCCCAGTGACGTAAGGGCACAGCTGGGCGTTGACCTGAGATTTCCAGCCAATCTTTCTAAGTCTCTGTCCACTGTTATTTTTCTTAGTCAACAACAATAGCAATAACAACAATAATAACAGTAACAATAACAGTGGAATATCCACTATGTATTGTAGCGTTTCCTAGGTGCTGCATACTTTCAGAGGCAATTTGGGGCCAGCAAAAATATGTGGGGTGGGGGAATGTGTCAGAGTAGGATAGACTTGCTATTAAAATACAATAGATTTTGACCCCAGCCTAGGCCCTTCTGAGTCTCTGGGTTAGCAATTTGTACCAGTTCCACCCCTCTTGGTCCTAGGCACTGTGCTGAGCCTCTTCACATACACGCACTGATCTGGTCATCTGGGCAAGAAACCATTTTATAGGTGAGGAAGATTGAGGCTCTGAGAAATTAAATGACTTATGCAAAATCCCAGTGAAGGACACAGCACTTGAACTCTGGTCCATTTGACTGCAAAGCCAGTAGCCCTTCCTACCACACACCCTACCCTGGGTCTGCACTACCGTGCATACATAAGGCTGGGCACACAGTCTGCATTAAGGGATGCTATTGGTCTTACAACAGCATCCCTGAAAGGTCAGGTCTTTCCTACATGTGTCCCTGCCCTTCTAACCTCTGAACCTAGCTCCTTGGTGCCTGGAAACAGCAGGAGACATGACCCTCTTCTTTCACCAGCTTCCAAACTGCTCAGTAGGGGTGCTCCCTCCCTGCCATGCTACAGGGACACCAGGTCCCTGTGCCCAGTCCCATCCAGGCCTCTGCTCTACAGGCTCTTTCAGTTTCACCATGTAGGAGAGGGCAAAGCAGCCCCCTGGTGTACTTCCTTGGTGACAGTGGAGAGGAGGACAGGGTGTTTGGGCAAAGGGTGCCGGAGGTGAGGTGCTCAGCATAGACTCTGACCCAGACGAGTGAGCAGATATTCAGCCACAGCTGGAGACTAGGTTAATGGTGGGCTGGTGGGGAGAGGCGCTGGGCTCAGGTCCTGTGCCTTGGGCTGAGCTACAAGAAACCCACACATGGGATTGATTCTGGCAGCCTTGCTACCAGGGCTAGTACAGGCTGGTGATGGGTTTGGATCACCCCATATCCACTTCTGCTGTGACTTCCTTGGGCCTCAAACCTTCACCTAGCAGGGTCTGCCAGACTAAGATGAAACCAGGGTGGGATCCTTTGCAAATCACTGTCAGCCATGGAGGTGCCTGGAATTCTGTCATTGTTGCTTGAATCCTGGTGCCTTAAAGGCTTCTAGTCTCTCCCTGTGGCAATCCAGGGTTAGTAGGAGCCCCTTCCTTGGTCTTTCTCTCTAAACCAAGGCATTGCCTAATCTGAGGTTCTAATCAGAGCTTCCTAAATATAGAACCACCCTGTTCAAAAGCCTCCTAAGTCTTCCATTGGCTTCAGGATAAAGTCCCTTCTCCTTTAGCACAGCTCTTGGGCCGTTCATGGCCTGGCAACTTCAGGAACACTAATAGTAGATTATCTGGCACATGCATAGTAGGACTTGAAAATGCACTTTTTCCTTTCTTTCCCTCTGGGACCCACAGGCAGGGATGTGGTCATTTTTGCAAGGGAGAGAGGCCAAGACTGTCCTGTTTGCTGCTGTATCCCCGGCACCTAGCCTTGGGCCTGGTGCACAGTGGACGCTCAGTAAATGTTTGTTGATTGAGTGATTGAAGCTGGAACCAGGAAGGCCTCGGCCACCCCCGGTGGACTCCATTAGAAAACGTCAGTGAGGCAGGGAGTCCGCCAGGCATTGGTCTCCCTTTCCAGAAGCCAGGGCCAGAGATGCTGCCTCACTTTTCTTTGGCCTTCTTGGGACATTATAGTTAGAGAAGTCCTTGGGGTGCATTGAGTGCAACCTTCCCCATTCTATAGATAGGTAAACTGAGGCGCAGGGAGGGGTAGGGCAAGCCCAGGCAATTAGGGCTGGAGCTGAATCCTAGGCTGCTTTTGTCTTTGTCATTGTCATCACCTCCACTCAACAGAGGGGAAAACTGAGGCCAAGAGGGGGACGGGGCATGCCCAAGATCACCCGTGGAGTCCGAGGCCAGAGTCTGACGTGGCTCCTCTTAGGACTGTAGTGTTTGCCTGTCTGCTGTTCCTTTCCCGCCGTGGGGCCCAGGCCCAGAGAGAACCACGAGGGCGAGCAGGGTCTTCTCCCCTTTCCCGACTTTCTCCCACCACGCTGGGGCGCAAGACGCTTGCTCACCCGGGCCCTGGGCCACCGCGCTCACCAGGCGCTGCACCGACTCCAGCAGCTGGCGCTGCTGGCGCTGCAGGAGGCTGGAGTTGCTGCTGGCGGCGCGCAGGCTGCGCTCGAGGCCGGCGAGGGCGCCGCTCTGACGGCCCAGCAGGCGCCGCAGCCGCTCCTTCTCGCCGCGGAGGCTGGCCAGCTCGGCTTGCTGCTGCGTCTCCAGAGCCTGCACCCGCGTCTCCAGCGCGCTACGGAGCAGAGAGCGCACGGCGGTGAGCGTGTGGTCCCCGAGGCTTCCCTTCAGACCCACGCCGAGGCTCAAGAGAGGTGGAGCACTCTTCCCTGGGTTACACAGCCCAGCAGCCCGTGCCTGCTACAGGCACAGACCGAGGAGGAAGATGGATTGGGGTCCGTGTGGGGTAGGCAGGGCTGCAACCAGATAGCCATTGTCAAATTCCAAGTATAGTCACCCTTTGACCCAGCAGGCCACTCCCAGAGATGCCCCCCAGGGAGCGGGGGCAAGCAAAACTTTAGAGGAGTGCTTGTAAAAGAGCAGCCCACATGCCAGGACTGGCCGAGTCTGTTGTGTTTGGGCGTTGAAATGTTCTGCAGCCAGGAAGAAGGAGGCAGAGCCTATTGGCACAGATTGGAAAGATGCCCAGACTTGGGGTTGACAAATGGGTGCCTCTAGTCTAACCCCATGTGCAGGAAGATGAGAGAGAGAGAGAGAGAGAGAGAGAGAGAGAGAGAGAGAGAGAGAGAGAGAGAGGTACCGATGTAAAGGTAGAGAGAACACACAGAAGGCTGTGGAAGGGAAAGACCACAGTGGTCCCTCTGTGTTTAGAGAGAGTATGAAAGAAAACCCACTATTGGTGTGACTTGGGTTTGGGGTGGAAGAGGAAATAGGGGCTAGGTCAGGGGGAGACCAAGTTTCACTTTTATTTTATAAAAGTTTCACTTTTTATTTTTGCCAGCTGATGTCATAATAAACATGAAACATTTTTGTAATGGATTTAAAAGCAAAGAAGAATTTTATGAGCTTTGGCATTTTTATCCTCCAGATTTTATTTTATTTTGTTATTATTTTTGTTGTTGTTGATGCAGTTGTCATTGTTGTTTAACTGGCTTCGGCTGGGTTCAAACTCGCCAGCTTGGGTTTGTGTGGCCGGTGCCCTACCCACTGAGCTACGGGTGCTGCCCCTTCAGATTTTATTTTGTCACATATGTGTGCAATGAGAGATGGAAATGTTATTCACTGTAGCACCGATTGGATTAAAGACTGGAAGCAACCTGATGCCCTTAACTGGGGACTGGGGAAATGAAAGCAGGAGCAGCCACACAAAACATGGTGAACTTGGAGATAGAATGAGCAAACACATCAGACAATTATAGAATATTTTCCCAGATGACTAGGCAAAAACAAAACATGGCAATGAGGTATGCTACTTTTGGGCTTAGGAAGGATAAAGAAGGGAAAGTACAGATAGAAGTTCCTTAAGTTGCAAAGGGGTTACAGCCCAATAAACCCATCTGAAGTTGAAATCTTGGAAGTCAAGGGAGGCATGCTGGCTCACGCCTGTAATACTAGCACTCCAGGAGGCCAAGGTGTGTGGATTGCCTGATCTCAAGAGTTTGAGACCAGCCTGAGCTAAAGTGAGACCCCATCTCTAAAAATAGCTGGGCATTGTGGTGGGCACCTGTAGTCCCAGCTTTACCCAGGAGGCTAAGGCAAGAGAATAGCTTGAGCCCAAGAGTTTGAGGTTGTTTTGAGCTATGATGCCATGGCACTCTATCCAGAATGACAAAGTGAGACTCTGTCTCCAAAAAAAAAAAAAAGAACAGGAAGAAGAAGAAAATCCTGTAAGTAAAAAATGCATTTAATATACCAAAGTTACTGAATATCTTAGCTTAAACATTGTCACAACACTTACATTAGCCTATGGTTGGGCAGGATCATCTAACATAAGACCTATTTTATACTAGGTGTTGAGTAGCTCATGTAATTTATGGAATACTATACTGAAAGAGGAAAGCAGAATGGCTGTAAAGGTACTCGAAGTAGTTTCTACTGCATGCTTATTGCTTTTGCATGGTTGTAAAGTTGAAAAATTTTAAGTTGAACCATCACAAGTTGGGGATCTTTATTGTGTACATTTGCATATTCATAAGAAATCCTGGAGTATCAGCTTGTGGAACGTGAGCTCCATGAAGACAGGGACTTTGGTCTATTTTTCACTTCTGTATCCCCAGTGTCTATAATAGTGCCTGACACATAGAAAGAGCTCAAAAAATAATAGTTGATTGAATGAGTGGAAGGATTCACAAGATACTAGGAACAGTGGTCACTTCTGGCTCAGGTGGGTAGGTGACTGAGGGACAGGGCTGGGAGGGAGACACATTACCATCCATTCAGTTCTGTTGACCCATTCTGGAGACCAAGAAAATAAATCCAGTTAGGGATAAGGAATTTCCTCCAAACCCTAAAGTATGCTGCAGGAAGAGAGAATTGGGGCACACTCAGAGTCTAGAATCCTAGCTGTCTTCATGGACTGATGACATCCTCCATTGCCATTGATTTCTAGGCACCTGATACCAACTCAGAGTGATTGAAAGTGTCCCAGTGCTTGCCACCAAGACCTTGGGATGGGCAAACTGTCATTAATTGCTCCCTGATCAGAGGAAGCTGGGTGATCCTGTGGCCTTATCCTGACCCAGCATGTAAGTAATTATTACATCTTGCCCTGTTAACAGGCCTATGGCTGGTTCAGTGGGTAGAACTGAACTCAGGTTCTTCCAGAACCCTAACCTTGGCAGATTTTTCTCCACTCAGGTTGAAACAGAGATGAAATCAGCCTCAGTTGTCATATTTTTCTGCTTTATCTGTACTCTGAGACTGTTTTCTTCTTTGTAATTTAAAGGGTGTTCCCCTGATGAATATTTGCTTATAAATACAGAGACTCTGAAAGTATAGACAAGAGCCTGGTATCTGTGGTTGCCTCTGGGAAGGGGAGCAGGTGGATGGGATTAGATTAATTTATTTACAAAGAAGTAAAGCCAACAAAATTTACCAGGTAAATTGTATGGTGGCGGGCTCGGCACCTGTGGCTCAACGGGCTAAGGCGCCAGCCACGTGCACCTGAGCTGGCAGGTTCGAATCCAGCCCGGGTCACCAAACAACAATGACGGCTGCAACCAAAAAATGGCCAGGCATTGTGGCGGGCGCCTGTAGTCCCAGCTACTTGGGAGGCGGAGGCAAGAGACTCGCTTGAGCCCAGGAATTGGAGGTTGCTGTGAGCTATGATGCTACCGCACTCTATCCAGGGTGACAGCTTGAGGCTCTGCCTCAAAAAAAAAAATATTACCAAATTGTATGGTGGCTAAATTATATCTCAACAAAGCTGTTAAATTTACAGAAGGAAGGAAGAAAGGAAAGATCAAGATGTCTTGAGTCCCAGGAAAGTACCATCCTCTGTCCCCACCCAGTGATGGGACCAGGCCCTGTGTCTGCCTGGCCCCCAGCCCAGCCTCAGTCTGGACTCCAGCCCTGGTTTCAGTTGTCCTCCAGCACTAGTTAGTCCCAGCTCCAGCTCTAGTCCCCCAAATTGCTCCCTTGCCCCTGTCCACTATCTCAGACACTGGCCCAAGTCCAGCTTCCTGCCCTGGCCCCAGCCCTAGCTCTGTTTTCCACCCTGCATCCCAACCTTGACTCCTAGCCTGGTGCTGGGGCCAACACCCACCTGTTCTGGCCCTGCAGCCGGTGGAGCTCATGGCCCTGCAGCAGCAACTGCTTCTCCAGCTTGTTGGTGGACAGGGAGGTCTCTAGCAGCTGGATCTCCATGCGGGACGTCTGGTTGAGGACCTGCCCCAGCAAGCAGAAGGGGAGTTGGGGCTTAGGAGCCCTGCCCAGCTGCCACTCACCTTAGGAGCCCATAGTGCCTTCCTCTTCCAAGCCAGTAGTTGCTGTGGTCACTCACTCCCAGGCCCTGACTGAGCTTATGATCTGCTCCTAAGTGGGCACTGCTGCATGTAGAGGTTCCAGGCCCCCTGCTGCTTAGGCCTGGAGGAGCTGTCCCTGACCCCCATCAGCACTCATCAGCAAGCCCTGTCACCTCTGCTTTCCAAAAGGCACCTGACCCCCTGGTCTGTAGCTCCCCCAAGCCTGGAGTTCCCCTTAGCCTCAGCCTCTATCTCCTGTGTCCTGTGTGTGTGAGCTTCCTCACAGGGCTCCCTATTCCCGTCCTTGTCTCTTGTAGTCCCTTCTCTTCTCAGTAGCCTGGGGTAGTCTTTTAGAACATATCCACTCTGTTCAGAATCTTCCTGTGGATCCATATCATGCAGTGGGAAAGCCCCAGTCCTCACCAGGACCTGCAAGGCCCTGCAATGCGATCTGTCCCCACTATGTCTGGCCCCTTGGCCACCACACCCCCACTGGTCAATCCAGCACACTGGTCTCCTGCTATGCCTGTAACCTGCCAGCAGGTGCTGCAGCCCCTTCACCAGGGCTTTTGGTCTCTGCCATAGCCTGGCTCCAGTCCTGCCTTCTCCGTGGCCCATCCTGGTCTTGCTGTGTGAACGGGCCTCCCATTACTCCCAGCATACACCCTCCCCCCACCCAGGCTCTCTCCTTAGTACTGTCACCATTGAACACATAGTCACGTGTCACTTAACCACAGGGATACGTTCTGAGAAATGTGTCACTGGGGGTTTCATCACTGTGTCTACATCACAGAGTGTGCTGACCTAGGTGGCGTAGCCTACTATGCACTAGGCTCCGTGTTCTGGGCCACAAACCTGGATAGCAGGACACTGTACTGAGTGCTGCGGGCAATGGAACACAGTGGTAAGTATTTGCATACCTAGACACACCTAAACATATAAAAGACACAGTACAATACAGTATTATAATCTTAGGAAACTGCCATCACGTATGTGGTCTGCCATTGACCTGAATGTCGTTACTCAGCACATGACTTTATGTTACTTATCGTGTTCATTTTCTGGGTAAGCTCCATGGGGTAGGGATATGGCTGTTTTTTGACTGCTACAAATGAGAATCAGGTATCTTGAACAGTGCCTGGCATTCAACAAACATGTGCCCCATTTGTTATTTGCTTTTTCGTCCTTTCACTTTCTTACCCTCCCATTTATCCTTCCAGCTGCTGCTCAGAGTCCTCAACCCCTGAGGTCTTTTGAATTATTTCTTATCCATCTTCCGTCTCCTGTATTGTGCAAACAACCCAAGGGCAGAGGACTATGTCCCTCCACCCCTCACCTCTCACCCCAGGGCCCAGCATAGTCCTGGACTCTGGAGTCACAGGAACAGAAAAGCCAGGGTCAGGGCCCACCCCTGGGGCTCATAGTGTGGGGGGAAAGGTTTGTGAAAAAGTCAAAAGGAAGGTTAGGGGGTTACAGACCCAGAAGAGGCCTTGACCTTACCCAAGGACAGAGGTCAAGGCAAGGTGAACTGGCCTGTGAGCCACCCTGGCCAGCTGTAGGCCCCTCAGTCCCACTCAAGCATCTTTGTTACCTGAGCCTCCACGTTGGTCAGCTTGCGGGTCTGGGCGGTGGTCTGGTTCAAGAGGCTGGTGCCCAGCTCTAGCATGGTGGCCGTCTGGTTCTGGACCATGTGCTGCTGGGCCTGCGCCAGCTCCGACCTCAAGTTCATCTGGACGTACCTCTCTAGCTGTGGGAGACCATGGGCTGGGGTCATGGGGTAGGCTGGGGGAGCCTCCTGTCACCCGCTGCAGGTTCTCCATGGAAGGGCACAGAGTAGCCAGGGGGCTTGAAACATGATGCCAAGGTGTCATCATCTCTCACCTGGACAGTCCCAGGAGATTGGCCCCTGGTCACTCTACCTCCATCCTCATCCCCTGCACAGTTTATCCCTTACTCAGCTGCCGGAGGGATCTCATTAAACCTAAGTCAAGTCACCCCCTCTTCTGCTCAAAACCCTCCCAGGGTCCCAGTCTCCCTCAGAGGTGGGGCCGTGACCACAGGTTCCTTCCTTTTTTTTTTTTTTTTTTTGGAGACAGAGCCTCAAGCTGTCACCCTGGATAGAGTGCTGTAGCATCACAGCTCACAGCAACCTCCAATTCCTGGGCTCAAGTGAGTCTCCTGCCTCTGCCTCCCAAGTAGCTGGGACTACAGGCGCCCACCACAATGCCCGGCCATTTTTGGTTACAGCCATCATTGTTGTTTGGCGGGCCCGGGCTGGATTCGAACCCACCAGCTCAGGTGTACGTGGCTGGCGCCTTAGCCCGCTGAGCCATAGGCGCCGAGCCCACAGGTTCCTTCCTAACCTGGAAGGCTGCCACTCCCCTCTCTTCTGCTAGTCCTCTCTGCCTCGTTCACTCCGCTCCAGATGCA